>JAVQJF010074962.1:0-18734 GCA_036023855.1 Gadopsis marmoratus
CCCCCCCCCCCCCCCCCCCCCCCCCCCCCCCCCCCCCCCCCCCCCCCCCCCCCCCCCCCCCCCCCCCCCCCCCCCCCCCCCCCCCCCCCCCCCCCCCCCCCCCCCCCCCCCCACCTCACCTCTCTCCCTCACAGCAGCATCCCTATGGAGGGATATTACTATCTTTAATCAAGAGCTTTGGGTTTGAGAGCATTCGTTATTAATTTCATGTCCACGTTTTGCAACACTCTCTCTCTCTCTCTCTCTCTCTCAAAACACCTGCTCGCGCTTGGATTTGCTCTGCTTCTGCTCAAAACGGATGCTTGCACTTTTCTCCTTTGCAATTTGTGGAATTTCTGCGCTTGGATTTGCAGCGACCCTATCAAAATCCCCCAACCAACAGAAAGCCAGCTGCAGTGTCAACCAATGAAATGATTGTTTGCTTTACTTCGGGTTCATCCACTCTCGCTCTCCATTATTATTATTATTATTATTATTATTATATGCACAGTAAATATATATTCTAGCGGCTGAACTTTTTCTTTTACTATAGGCTAATACTTATTATATACTGCATACAATGGCACGGTTTATTTTATGGTCATAGCCACATGTAATAGTAATGCAAGTGGTAATGTCTAACCTTTGACTTTATAAAAACAATGACCAGTCTGCACAACAGCAATGATTTGAGTGTGTTGGTAACTGTTTCTATATTAGCTACATGGTGAAAACATACGTGAATTATCTAGTCATTTTAATTATTACCTAGCAATTAGCTAGCCTTACAACATTACTCACTTATTTTGTCAGCCTTCTTCAAAATCCTCCCCGCGTTTTCAAGTTTGTCCATCGTACCTTTGCCTGTTAAGCCTGCATTTATGGAGTTCTGACTTTAATCTCAGAATTCTAAAAAAAAAAATCATGTTGACTGAAAAAAAGAGAACTTGTCTTCTTCTCCTCCTTCTAGTTTTACAGCGGTTGGCATCCAGGTGCATTGCCGCCACCTTCCGCTCCAGAGAGCAATAGACTTCATATCTACATCCCTCCAAGCCCTCAAGTCAGTCCTCCCAAAAATAGAACTCGGGGTTTTGGTTGAAGGGATGTAGATAGTAAGTGTATTTTCTGTTCCATACTCCGGAGCAGAAGATGGTGGTAATGCACCAATAAGCTGGATGACAACTGATGTAAAACTAGATGCATATGCCAGCAAGAATCGGTTTATGCATGCGGGGAGTGACACCCGTAAGTGCAACATGAGTCACAGGCTGTTTTAAGGAGAATACTACTGAGTATGTACAGTGTAACCTCGAAGGGAACTACAAGACAACATCATTTCATTGGTTGACACTGCAGCTGGCATTGTATGGGTTTGGGAATTGTCATAGGGTTGTTGCACAAAAACATCCAAGCGCAGAAATTCCACAAGTGCACAGAAGAAATCTGCACAAGCAACAACACATGCAAGCGAAAGCATCCATTTTGAGCAGATGTAGAGCAAATCCAAGCGCAAGCAGGTGCTATTTGTGTGTGAGAGAAGGGTTTTGAGAAAGAGTATTACAAAACCGGAACATGAAATAAATAACATTTGCTCTCAAACTGAAAGTGCATGCTCTTGATTAAGATAGTAATATCGCTCCATACATGCCTCCCGTCTTGGATGAGGAGAGAGTAGAGAAAAAGAAAATCTCCCGGTCGAACATACCATGTTAATGTTGCAGAACATTGTGCTGGGCTGGGCTGGACACGTGAACTGGTTGGTTTATTAATACAGGTAGGTGACAGACAGCTTTGGTGATGTTGCATTTTGAGGGAGGAGTTGCCGTGGTTACACTGTAAAGGCAGTATTTGCACAGATCCCCCCCCATCCCATTCCTGTGATGACGGAACAGGTGGATACACTTCAGCTCTGTTGCTGATTTATGTGCAGCCTGCGCCTCAGGTCATTTCAAGGTTATATGCAAGTGGTGAGTCTCTTTCACACATATAACACTGTAGTGTGCAGCATCATTGATTTGACAAAATTGTGCATCTTTGCACTGAAGCTAGAGTATAATATTTCATTTTAAATGATTTCTTAACATTTTGGGAAATGTTCATATTTGCCTTCTTCGCCAAGAGTTTTATAGGAAGATTAATCACCCTCATATCTGTGTGTTCAATAAGAAGCTGCAGCCAGCAGCTAGCCTGGCTCTGTCTGAAAGTAACTCAAATCTATCTACCAGCACTTCTAAAGTTCACCAATCTCATTTTTGTATTCTGTACAAAAACTGTGTAAAGTGTAAAAATGGCAATTTGTAAGTGAGTTGTGTGTGGGGGACAATTTTTTGGTCGGGTGCAGTGACTTCCTGGAGTATACCATGACTTTATTTTTGCACTTCATTTTTTGTACAGAAGTGTAAACAATGTATAACATGTTAATTTGTGAGCTTTACAGATGGTATGTGGATTTTGTCATGATTTGACCGAGTCAGGCTAGCCAATTCATCCTGTTTCCAGTCTTTATGCTAAGCTACACTAACTGGCTGCTGGCTCCAAGCTTCGCATTGAATGAATCTTGCAATCTAATTCTAAGCAGAAAACCAAAATTAACTATTGCGGTAATATTTTTATTTATTTATATAAACCATTCTGGGTTCCCAAACCAAATGGGAGAGTAAATATTAAAAGGTCGCGTGTGCTTTATGTGCTAGTTTGCTTCATTCTGAATCTGTCAATCAAGCCTTCAAGTGACATATCCATCATCCCTGCAGCCCCCTGGGTCGCCATGTTTTCCCCTCATGTCAAATAAAGCCTCCCAACCACTTAGCATTAGTCGACAGGCCAAACCCTGTTGGATAGATGCAGACACGATCTGTTAGTACTCGGTAAAACCCTGTGAATGTTCTCTGATGTGTAATGAAATGACACGTCATTGAATTAGACATTTCTGCCATTATTGTGAAAAAGTTCCTTAAAGCAATATTTTGACATTTTGGGGAATGTGCTTGTTCACTTTCTTGCCGAGACTTAGGCTGATGAAACGATCGATGCCACCCTCACATCTGTCATGTGCACATTAAGGCTAAATCCAGCAGCCAGTTTGCATAGCTTAGCATAGAGACTGGAAACCGCTAGCTTAATACATAGAAAAACAGAAGTGTTAAAAAGACAAGATGCGGTTTTATTAGGGCTCATGCGCATATGCAGTGACTTCCTGAAGTGTCGTCGTTGCTGTGAGGTTGCCAGGCAACCAGCTACACTAATTGACCGCTGGCTGTGTCTTTAGATTTTCACGAGGAACACAACTCAGTCTGTGAAAACAGTCTGAATAAATAACGCTGATGATGTCATAGTGATGTCATCGGGGTCACCTCAGCTTGAGACTTGACATTTTTAACAGAAAGCATTACCTGAGGTGTGGGGTTTGAAAGAACTGGGAATTTAGAAGTCAAGAAGGGTCTAATTAAGGACGTTGTTGAGCTGCATTATGGGAAATGTAGGATCCAGATTTATTGGAACTTGACCTTTACAAATTCAGGAAATCTTAACCTCTGCTGCTTCCATATTGATCATTCTTTTTTTTTAAATGGTGTGATGGCTGAGGTAACACAATTCTGACTTACCTGGCTCGGCGCTCCTTCCTGGTCCAACAAAAGAATGGGCTGAGGGTGGAGCCAGACTTTTATGCTGAGGCCCCGCCCAAGGACTATACCAATGACTGTCAGCTTTGAGGGGGATTAAGGTTTCCATAGGAGAAACTTAGTGAGGGGTTATGCTGTCCACCTCTGCAGGTGCTTATTGGTTTAATCATGGGGTATATAGGTTTCCCTCAGGCCTCATTTAGCAGGTCAATTAGTTAAGTGTACATCCTGTTTTGTTAATTGGTTCTCACCAGAGGTAGTTTTGTTTGACCTCTTTTAAGAGCCCTGTTGTTCTTAAAGTAGTTTCTTTAGTTATTGATTTGTTATGGTAATTAAATCCTTTGTTTTGTACTTTAAACCTGTGTCCTCTCATGCCTTGACTGCCTGGTCCACCACATCTGTCGAGGAAGAAGACTGAAGATGAAATGCAAACAAAAACAAAATAGCACTTCATATCTTATTTGAGTAACAGAAAAAAAATCAATTAAAGTTGGGATTCATTTCAGCTGTTTTGACCTTGTGCGCACAGCTAAATTTGATAGTAAATCAGAAAGTTAGTTTGAATAGTGACTGTGCAGCACGCAAGGGCTGTCACAATAGCTGATCCATTTGTTTGAAATTAGACATTTAGCCGTACGAGCACAAGCATCTGATCAGTACACATCGTCATCACAAAGCGCACTCTGAGCCTGTGACCACAGCTCTTCAAATTAGATCTGCCAATATTTTGAGGCCTATCAAATCCCTGGATCCTATCCAGGCCGTCAGCTCTTTTTCAACAATGGCTCCCGGTGCACCCGTGGCCTCTCCTCCACCCCGCCGCATCATCCATTCCTGATCTGGCTGCATTTCCAGCATAAAAGTGATGACTGGTCGCAGGGCATGTGGGCTGTGGTGGGGAGGAAGGGGTGATGAGGGCAGTTGTTTTGATTTGTCTGAAATCTGTGCTGTGACAAGAACAACAGACATTTCCATGCTGGCCCTGCCCCCCCCCCCACACAGTCCACCCTCGCTTTGGCCCGGCAGCTAAATCCGAGCCTTTGTGTCGCACATAGTTGTATGGATTTGTCAGCAATGGGGCAGTGACAGTGGGGGGTAGATAGGGTGATGATAACCAAACAAGTTTTTCCAGTGAAGAGGGAGGGACAATTGACTGAAGCAAGGTATTGAATTAGCTCTATTAAACAAGTCATTTTATTAATAATAACTAACGTCAAAAGCAGTTTGGTAGATGAGGAAAGCAGTGAAATTGGAGTCCCGAGATAAGCTTTTTCTAAGAGACTTGCTCCGGATTAGATGTTGAAAGCCTCATATTAGCAACCCTCCCACCACCAAAAGTCTGTACAAAGAGGCTGCCCCTTAGGAAAATGTGGTCAGCAAAACAAAATGGACATAGGCACCAATGGGATGCTCAGGTAGTAAACAGTGAATCGATAAGGCTCTTAAAATGGCTGAGCAAATGCATTCCAAAAGACAAATGGTCTGCAAGAGTGTTCAAAGATAAAGTGGGAGAGACCATTTTAGCTGAAAAGGGGGGGGGGGGGTATTCATTTGAGCAACAGTAGCTCTAAAGAGATTAATGAATTGATAATCCACAGGCAGGTTTTATCACTAAGTGAAGTGCTGGAGCTGATTAGACGTGAGTACTGGTGGTCCATGTGAACATGTAGTGCAGCCAGGAGTTTAGAAATACTGAGGTGTCCAAGCAGCCCCTCCAAACACAGATCATTTGGAAGAGACCTGAAGGTTTACATTTTTTGTTACTGAACATGTTTCCATGTTTAAACTATTTGACTGATCTACTGTATTTGTGTGTGAAATGTTACATTATTGTATGCATTGTAAATACACAAGAATGGTTGTATGAAGTTTCTCTTCATGCTGGACATAACAAGTAATTCCTTGCAATTCATCCTGAGGGGAACGTGAATGTTTGTATCAAATTTCGTGGCGATCTATCCAATCCACCAATCCAACCTCATGTTGGCGCCAGAGGAAAAGTCAGGGTATCACCATAGTGATTCAAATTCATCAATTCAATTTTTAATCCAAATTGTCACAACCCACTCAGCTGCTTACAGGTAGAAATCAGTCACTACTTTCCAGCACACACACAGCATGGTGGGCTCAACTGTAATCTGCTGTAGACCAAAAGGTACTGGTGTGTTTTGGCCAGGATGCGTTCGAGTCTGCTGTAGATGTTTATCAGGATGCTGAACTTGGAATATTTTAAAAATTGATTTCTTCTGTGCCTTTTATGTCGTCGGCACACACAGAAAGTTCTGCAGAAACTACACAGACACACATCAGCATTTTACATTGGACTGTAAAAGCTACATTATGGATTAGTAGAATACATCATCTTAAATAGATTTCTCTGCTGGGGTCATGAGCTTAGCTGTAAAAATCCAATCAATCTTTGACTTGTGTGACCGTACAGCATTTAACCGCTGCAGGACAGTGCTGCGTGCGGACGAGCAGGACAAAAGAGTCGTTTTGGCTGCTACGCCGAAAGAGTTCATGTGAAGGTTTTCAAGGTTCAAGCAGACGAAAACCAGACACTGGAGCATTTGTTGTTGAGATGTTATCGGTCATTGAGAAGTCTGATGTGAAGGAGGACAGCATTGATACAGGATGTGTGCTGCATTATAAGGTTAATCCTTATGTCAGCAGCCCCACAGATGGATGCAGGGATGAGATTTCAGGGGGGGAAGAAGTTAAAAATCAGAGCTGCCTGTCTGGTTACGGCAAGCAGGAGGGAGGAATGAGTGAGCTTGGGCAAAAACCCAACAACTGAAGAAAAAAAAGCCAAAAAATGTTTCATGCTCTGATGTCATTAAGAAGGCAAAAGCAGAGCTGTAATCCTATTTTAATCGCAGTGGATTTATTAAACAGGAGCAGCAGGTTTAAATCTCAGCAGATTACACAGAAGGACCAAGGAGATGTGGGGAGGGAGAGGCTCGTGTAATCAAGTGCACTTAAGGTGATATGGTTCATCTTTGACTCACCAGGGGCTGAGGGCGTCAAGGGGGCTCCTCGAAATGTGAGCAGTAAAGTCAAATGGCTTTACAGTAAAGAAACCTTCTGAAAAATGATCCAACTATCATGGATTTTGTGATATTTTGTTGGAAATAAAATCCAAATAAAATATTCTATTGAGATGTCTTTTAGAACAGTTACTTCTGACCAGATTAAAACAGACTGCCTGCAGATGTTACAAATAATTTGGACACGTGTGTGTGCCACAGTGTCCCCTTGGAGGCGGCGCAAATCTCCTTGGCACCCTTTGTAAGAGACCGTGATTCTCATGAAGAACGGGTTAATCCCAGGTCCCGTCACATCTGGACTTAATCAAATCAATCCCTTAATGGAACACTTAGAACAAGCTTGGACCTCTAGAGGTCACCGGTAATAAAATGTTTCCAATCCAAAAATTGACTGTGTGTGTGTGTGTGTGTGTGTGTGTGTGTGTGTGTAGGGGGACATGCATTAATATGCTTGTTACACAAAATATCTTGGAAAGAAATGACCAAATGTTGATGCTCATGTAAGGACAACAATGCTAATGCTAATATGTCACATATACGCTAGACTAGGTTGTCTTCCACAAATCCAAAATCTTGAATATTGCTCCAGACTGGCACAAGTCAATGCAAGACTTTTAAGAGATATTTCCAGGTGTACTCATTAAACTACAAATAACAGCGCAATATAATGAACATGTCACTTTCCAAAAAAAACAAATCCAGCCCATAAGGAGTTCTGACTAAGTAAAGCATAACACCAGTTAGTTCCATGCCCTTAAATTGGATCCATAATGTGCCAACACGCTGTACAGAGCCTTGTGTTGCCACTCAACTGTAACTTTGCCAATTGCTTCATCTAAAAAGGATGCCAAGCTCACCATCTGTTGGCTGAGCTTGGCAAATGTCTTTTTGTGACACAGCAGCTCTTTGATAGGGAGCTATTTTGAGCCATGCTGCCGGTTTTTGGCCCTGGATTTTGGTTGTCAGTGTGCACGGCATGTCATTTTTGATTTGCAAAGCAATTTCTTTATTAGAGATTATTAAAAGGGGTGATAAGTTGGACAGTTATTTAAAAACTAGTTAAATGTATTATTGCAACATTTTGTTGCTAATTGATTACATATGTGTACTTAATGGCAGTTGATAAACATAGCATTTTGTAAAAAAAAAAAAAACAATAAAAGAACAACTATAGCCTTTTGAGATATTAACGAACAAACATTTTAATATTTGCAAAAATTCTACTACAAGTCATGGGTGTTACTGTACTAGATTATATTAGGCTGAACCCAAAGGAAAATGTTTATTTCTCTGTATGATGCCTTTTCCTAACCACTGAACACCTCACAGTAGAGTGTGTTTGCATAGAATGTATTAAGGCAGCTGCAAGGCCATTTACATTAAAGAGGGTTGAAGACTTTGCTGAAACTAAAGGGGACTCAATGGGGTATGGCATAATGCATGTGCATCTGTGTCTACAGACAGATTAATAATCCCTCACAAGTTAATTTTTTTTTTAAATGAAGCTGCTTCCAGATTTATTATTAGCATGTGCATTTGTATAAAGGTGTGTGTATCGCAATATAGTATTTGTATCCCTCTCCAAAGCCTGTAACCGCTCACGTATCTACAAGTAGCATCCCACTGCCGCCATCTACTGGGGAACCCGTGCATCGTTTGTACGACGCAAACACAGTGTGCCTCCTTAGGTTTCACTTACATTGCTCCTTGATTGTCTAAATTATTTCTTAATTGGATCCACGTTTCCTTGCGAGGAGACAAGAAACCGAGGAAATGTGTTTTAAGGGAAATGAGACGCCCTTTGCTCTGAAGCGTCACTTGAAGCGACGTCCGGTTCTGATGACGCCGCCGGATCAGCTGTCAGTCGCGCTCACAGCTGCAGAGTATTTGATGGAGGTTGTACAGTATCTGCACATAATACGAATAAAGGCAAGTTATCACTGACAGTAGTGTTTTCTCTCTGTAGCCTGTTACCACCTGCTCATGAAACAACCAGCACTCTGTAGTTATATTATTTATTCATTACTTTCATACGTATTTAATAATATTCTGATTGTGAATGGATTATAGAGTAACCCAGAATATGATTGTGGCGTCTTTTGAAAACTGGAAATGACAGATCGTGAAAAGGAAAATGAAGAAAGTTGTTCAGACCTACAATTCACATAATTTCTTTTCCTGCTCGTCTTTTTTTTTTTTTTTTTTAGGTTTTAACTCTGTTTGCATTGTGTGCGTCGTTATTTGAAAGAGCCCGTTTCTGTTAATGTAGCGCTTGCCAAATTTTCTATTTCTATAAATAAATAAAAACAACAAGTCTTCTCAGTTATGGGGGGCGGCCTTCAAGCTGGCGGACCAGAACGACTTCCGGTTCGAGCGAGGAGCGAGGAGATATCAAATGAGACACTTGGCCACTGAGGCCTTTTCATTTTGACTTGTGAAGCAGCAAAAACACAGGCGCAACTCACCACGTTAATTAGGGCTCTGGTCCCTTTTAATGTGCAACTATGTGGAGCTTTTTTACTAAACTGAAGATTATAGGAAAACTGAGATTAGTTGTGGTTCTATAAGGAATAAAATAGTCTAAAAGAGTAGAGCTTAATAAATGAAGTACGCCATTTTAATTCAAGTGAAATTGTATTTGGGCTCATGTTGAAAGTGTTTGCCCTAATCTGGTTTACATCATCTAAACCACTAACAAATATACTCACAAATTTAAATGTGATGAAACCGCGTTTGTTTAATTGGTTGCAATTCCCGGAAAAATAAATGATGCTATTTTCTAATGCAATTTAAAGGACATTTCATTAATACTAGATTATATTTAACGACCATATCATCGCAAACAATTAATTTGTATACTTGCCTCAGCATGTGTGTAGTTACAACTGCACACCAGCAGAGGGCAGTCTTTAAATAGCCGTCATGGAGAACGTTTAACCTCTAGTACCCGCCTAGCTCCTTCCTCTTCCGGTTACGGTGACAGCAGGTATGGTGTCCCCTAGTTTCCTCTGAAGTGTTACGATTTTAAAATCCACTTTAATCCTACGGTTTAGAATGAAATGTGGTCGATTTCATGAAAAGATGATACTAAGAATAAGTATTTGGTTCTAACGATGTGACAATTTTATTAGTTAGTGGATTGTGTGAGACATTTCAAAGATGCTATCCCTGGGACCGCTAAGGCCGCCGTCTAAACACCGATCTTATCTGTGGTAGAGTCGTAGCTAACTACCACGGTGAACATGTTTTTAAAGCGGATTGGTTTATAGATACGGTTCCTCTGATGTAAGATAATGGGGTCAACTAAATCCGGTAAATGTTTTGTAAACTAACGTTAATGTTCGCCGGCGTCGCTTAACATTGATCCGAAGTACGCTTAGCATCCTAGCCTAGCAACATTTTCCACAATTACCTAAATATTGTATTTGTTTTCAGCTTCAACATGGTGCAGCGCCTGACTTACCGTCGTAGGTTATCCTACAACACCGCCTCCAACAAAACCAGACTGTAAGTGAGCTTTGTACAGCGTTTGTTGTGTCGCCTGATGCATTTGAATGTATGAGCAGCTGTGTAACTTGTGTTGTAATCTCCTGCTGTTCCGCAGGTCCCGGACTCCTGGTAACCGTATTGTGTACCTGTACACCAAGAAGGTCGGCAAAGCTCCCAAGTCAGCATGTGGCATCTGCCCTGGAAGGCTGCGTGGTGTAAGTAAACCCGTTTTTAGGTGAAGGCTCGTTCCTTTTACCCAGCAATCTATTTGTGTGGTTACCGCTTTTAAAGAATCAATACATGTATTTGAATGTAGGGTCCACATGGAGCTGGTCGGGAAAAACCTGATGTTGACATATTCCCCTGACTTATAACTATACAGAAACTAAACAAATCTGTTGGAACTAATAGGACATCCTGTTTCCTCTTGTTTTCCTGAGGAGAGCTTTTAGCAATGAGTGAATTAACAACATTAATTAGTAAACTGCATTCATTGGATGTTGTTGGGCACTGAATAGATGCTGGAGTTGCTGTCTAAAGAAATGCTGGCTTTCCCCTGTAAACATAAATGGTTGCATGGCAAACTACTAGAGTGGCTGGGTCTGAACTTGAAACTGCTTTACTGACACAAGCCGCCACATTCAGAAGCATTTTGCCAGATGTTGTGTTGCTTTTCATGCTTTGCATCCTTACTGTTATGTCAGGAGCAGTTAGGTGATTTCCACCAACTTTTAACTTAAAGCTGCAAAGATAACATGTTGCTTTTTGACAAATGACTGAGGAAGCCTGTTATTTGTGTTTTTTTGTGTGGGGACTGAAAGCAAGCCGTGATCAACACGCTGTTTCACGTTCTAACAATATAGTATGGTCATTTGTCGGTACTTTTCACTTCAGAAACTGATGGGTAATGTTAGTTGTAATCCTAGTTCATGTGTTCTTTTTGGAAAAGATGAAGCTTTTAAGGCAGTTTTTTTTGTTTTGTTTAATGCAGCCTTTCTTAACTGACACTTCAACACATGAAGACAACAGAATTTAAAAAATGTTAAAATTTAAATTATTTGAATCCACCTTTGTCTATTATTGACAATGAAACGCTGCAGACAAAATGAGTATTGTAATGAAAAGTTACAACCTAGATGAAAAACAATTAAGACTTTTAAATATAAAAACAAAGGCTTCTCATGGATATTGGTGCCTTGACCCAAATTTTAAACTGGTTCTCTTACCTCAGTGTGGATACATCTTGTAGTACTTGTGTACAGGTCGTCCCTTCATTGTCATGACGGAATTCAGGAAAGATGAGGAATTAAGGTTTAGTTGGTTTTTAAGCATGTAGACTGTCTAATTACACCACTGCATTTGAACATGTTCAGGTTAATGCACCAGTCGCTACACGTTGCTTATTGTGGTTCTGTCTTGTAGATCCGGGCTGTTAGACCTCAGGTTCTGATGAGGCTCTCCAAGACCAAGAAGCACGTCAGCAGGGCGTACGGAGGCTCCATGTGCGCCAAGTGTGTGCGTGACAGGTAAGAGAAGCATTTCCCTTCATCACCTAACTTTCTTAACTGTTGTCACTGTTACCCAACAGTTACCCAACGTTTAATGAAAAGCGTGGAATAGGGAATAGTTTCAGTCACTGAGTTTTGTGTAGTTAATGGCATGTCTAACTTGTCTCTTTGATTCTCAGGATCAAGCGTGCTTTCCTGATAGAGGAGCAGAAGATCGTCGTCAAGGTGCTCAAGGCACAGGCACAGAGCCAGAAATCTAAATAAAACGTGTATTTGTATTGCCACAATAAAAAATGACGGACAAACGCATTTCCTGTTGTGATTTGGTTCTGTGATTGGTTTGATCTTTGAATGCTTTTGAAAAAGTTTGCTCATTGTTAAAATTCTAACTTAACTCTTACATTCCACCAACTACAATAAGGTCACAAGAGCTTTGAATCTGATTTGTTTCATTAAGGGTTTTGTTTTTATTTTTAAAGTTACCTTCAAATAATTAACAAGTCCTACTGGTTTTGCTAATGTCAAGTGCTAAAGAAACAAGACTAATTTTGAATTTAAAACCTACATTTACTTAAATGGACACTTGGTGTGAATGTAGCCCGTTAGGACACAAAAGGACTTGCATGTCATGCAAGTGAGGTTTGCTGATCCAACCATCATAACTAATTTTTATTCTGTCGTTTTGACTGGAAATGGAAATGTTCGGATTTGAATTAGGATAAGTTGCTCATCCTGAGGTAAAGATGCAAGATACATCCTGCTGCCCAGAGTGAAGCCAATAGCCATGGCAAGCTACAGTACGAAACACTTACAATAAGTTAATCAAATTTATTAAACTTGAAACTAATCGATGTGGCGGTCACAATGACGACTGACAGTAACAAGAAGACCGGATGTAGTCAGACATTGTGACTGACGGTCCCACCAACATTACCGTCCCTTTAAGTTTGCGTCACACACAGTCGGTGTTTCCTTCTGCTGCGGGCCGAAATGTTTTCTTTTTTTTTACCACAAGGTAAAAGTAACTTACAGGAAACGTTTTCTAAAGAAAATGAGACATTACAGTACAAATAAACAATTTAACAGCCAATGAGTAAAAACGCTTTGCAGAACGGACAGTCTGTAGGGGGGGCGGGGGAAGTACTTCCGGGACACGTCAACAAAGTCGCTGCGCAGACGGACCTCAGCCCGCAGCAGCGTCTGTATTGTAGTGCAATTTCCCTACAAACCATGGAGACTTTATACAGTTTGCCGTTTGCTGTGCTGGAATGTCCGAATGTAAAACTGAAGAAACCGTCGTGGCTGCATATGCCGTCGGCCATGACGGTGTACGCGGTCGTTATTGTGTCCTACTTTCTCATCACGGGAGGTAAGTGGACCTGCTAAGCTAACGTTAACGCTAGTTTAGCTCGTTAGCGTTGGCTCTATAGCGTGTTTTAAAGTTAAAGCTCGTGTGTGGTTGGAGTAGTGTCCCGACTTTTGTCGTTTGCGTTTGTAAATCTGCTTGCTGGCGTTAACGCTAGCATGTTAGCAGGCAGTTAGCATCATGGGCGAGAGGGTAGGCTCCCTTTGCAGGTCAGCGGGCACCAGAAGCTATTTGAATGCATCTTTGCCTGTTGACACTCACGTGGTTCTTTTCCAGCTGTGCGTTAGTTAGGGATCACTTTACTAGTCAGATTGAGTGGCTCAGCCATTAATTACACCGATTAGACTAAAGTAAATTGTTTTATGGTCCGATTGATTCCTGTAATCTTCCCCAACATCATATAGGTATCATCTACGATGTTATTGTTGAGCCACCAAGTGTGGGTTCAATGACGGATGAGCATGGACACCAGCGGCCAGTGGCCTTTCTGGCGTACAGGTATGTCATATTGTAAAACATCAAAACAATCTACAGCTAAGGCCGGCAGCCAGTTGTTGATGGCACCTCGGATACTAATCGTATTTAAGTCCCACTAAATAATGTAAACACGTTTGTTTTCCCAGAGTAAATGGGCAGTACATTATGGAAGGACTGGCTTCCAGTTTCCTCTTCACGATGGGAGGTCTGGGCTTCATAATCCTGGACCGATCCAATGCACCAAACATCCCCAAACTCAACCGCTTCTTGCTGCTCTTCATCGGTTTTGTCAGCGTTCTCCTCAGCTTCTTCATGGCTAGAGTGTTCATGCGCATGAAGCTGCCGTAAGTCTACACTCGGTCCCCCCACCACATACGCGTGCAGTGATTGTCTGCAATTCTACTGCTCTGAACTGACATTCGCTGTGTCACGGCATCTTATCCAATTCATCTTTTGTCTTTTCAGAGGATACCTCATGGGTTAAAGACAAAAAAGAGCACACTTAAAAGGATTTGGATGGACGAAGGACATCAGCTGTGTGCCCCCCCCCCAACATTCAATTTAACTAAAGTTATGTATAAACCCGACTTTTTGATATAATCAACAACAATTAAGGATGGAAAGCACCAATTTTGCCCTAGACATTAGATCCGGCTGCACTGACAGTCTCACTGGCTGTGTCTCATTGGTGTTCAGTGACTTCCTGTCCTCTCCTTTTCTCACAGGCTCATCGTTATCATCAGTTTTGTGATGTCAAACTTGAGAAATAAAATTTTTACTAAAAGAAGCCAAGTATCATGACATTTCTCTCAGGAAAGGAAGTTATTGAACACGTTTTGCACGGAACCACTGATTGGGAATCAGGATTAGCACTGCCTGAATCATTTAGAGGGGAGTCTGAATAATGTTTAAGTTGTTCAGTTTTGTAACGAAATCAGTTAAAAAGGCCTTGAACTTGTCACCGTTGCATTTTTGTACAAAGATGTGAAATAAATTTCCTTTCCAGAGCTCCTTGCAGTCATGTGTACATACTGTATTCTTGTTTAACACATTAAATTAACTTTCAACATAAATGTATCAAGAGCCAAACTGGGTAACGGTTAATATATCTAGGCTTTGTGGCCAGTTAGCATATACAGTATTTGGGAGATTCCACAAACACTAATTTGCCCTCCAGAAGGTGGCGTCATTGATCTACCAGGAAGTGGCGTTTCCTAGTCACTTCCCCTCCAGTAACAACACAACACTGGACACGTGTTTATATAGAGATTAATTAGCTGCTTCTTAAGTAAATGCAAGAGATTTTAGGGTTATTAAAATTTCACATAACGCCATGTGTTGACAGATAATACACGGAGATAAGACAGGGAGGGAGGGAATGACTTTCTGATTTGTGACTGGTGATAAATTGTTTACTTACCTGTCATGGTTTTCCAGCTGTGTGGAGACGTACACCAATATAACTTGAGTTGAAATAGCTCATTAATACCATCATATAACAAGGTGGTCATGATTATTCATATTTCTCCAGGTTCAGGAATTCTTTGTTTCCTGTAGTTCTGGATTATAGTAAGTCCAAGGCAGTTTTATATCATGCGCAACAGCAAGTGACACAAAGGCTCCAGAAGGCCAAAAAGAATCAAATTAGAGAAGAGACGTCTTTGCATGTTTAAGTCCAAAGCACACCTGCGCACCATCATGCGAGTACACATGGGAAATGCAGTTCACAGCTGTACTTGCTGTCAACCAGCATACCTCATACGTTTTATCACATAAGTTCTAATCACATATGAGCTGTGCAATGTAGGCTGCATGAGTGCACGTTGTCTGCATAGTGTGCATCAGTGCGTAGTGTGATGCAGTCACCCTTCTGTTGTATGGATGATTCCTCATCATTCTCGTCCGATAAGTTGAGAAAGATGAAAAATGTAAAAACAAAATGAACAGGAGAAAGACAAAGACACATATGACTTTAACGTTGCAGCTGTCAGAAGTGGGATCGCTAGTTTGAGTTTGTCCTTACTCCGTGTCGATGGTGGCTGAAGTTTAAAAACTTCAGCTTCATCCTCCCCAAAACCAAGGGTGAGACGGAGGACCAGAGACGCGAGTCTGACTGCTCAGCAGTGATCCGGAGAACCATAGAGGACACTCCCCAGGTCCAAATATTTTACATCGGATGTGACAGAGACAACATATGGCAACACAGCATGCAATCAGGGAAATGAGTACGATAAAAATTGATCCACATATTAGAAGAAATTAAAGGGGAGGACTTATTGCACAATTACCGGCAACCCTCAACATCATTTAAGTTCATTGATGGGCATAATGCTCTTATCAAATTATACGTTTACACTCACAGGCTGTAATGGGCCAAGTATCAAATAAATATGAGTTTGCCAAAGTTTTTCTAATACTACATTGCGTATTACTGAAGCTGTGCCAAAACCTTCACTGCCTTTCTTCTGCAGAGAACAATAATCTCTGCCTTCATGTGGTCAGTCGTTATCAGCGACATTTCCTAAATGCTGTCATTTAATTTAAAATCTTCAAGGAAAAAAGTCAAGAATGTTCATCCACGTGCAATAAAGTGTTTTGGGGTCTTTTTCTTTTGCGTCGTTCTGGGAAACAAGACTTTAGCCAACTCTACTCCTCCAGAGGCTGAGAGAAAATCTTGGTCTTCCATGAACATCACAGACTGTAATACACATTTATTTTTCTCTGGGCAGCAAAGGAAGGGCCTCTCTGTGACTGAGCACTCTTAAAATGCAAGTAACAAACTCATAGCTTTTGGGAACCATGTCCAGTTTCTGTTAAGAAGGAACATGAGAACATAGGTAAATAACTGCAGACTTGTCAAACAGCGTCTATGTTTGTTTGGTTGGTTGGGGCAGAGCGGATATGCTGTAGTCCTATACCCAGTCCAGCTAGTTTTCACTTTCGTGCGTATTCTACATGTACTTGATTCAACCCGACCCTCCTAGAAGGTGGCAGCCAGGGTCAGAATTTCCCTTGTGGATCAACAAAGTATCACATCCAGTACTTTCATAAAGTATTTTATTCAGTACAGATTGATTCACCCCAACATGCACAATGCTATTCCACACTTTCCACTGCAGTGAGCACTGTTTAGAATCAGTACAAGCTGCATTTTAATGCTCAAGTCACTTTAAGACACCATTGCATGTTTTGACATAAGACTATTATGAATTATGATTCCCTGAAAGTCATGCTGAAGTGAGTTGGCAAAAATAAAAATAATAAACATGTTGTGTACCATGATAACCCGCATGATTAATGGACATGTTGCTATGCTGAACAGGTGGCTTGATTCCTAAGTTTAATTAAAAAAATGATACCTGAGACGACACTGCAATCTCATAGAAGCACAATATATTATTATTAATGTCAAAACAGTTTTCATTTGGTTACATGTAAAGGCACTTCCCCCCCCCCACGTTTTATCACCTTCCAAAGTTTATAGTGTCTCTTACCAGCTCGTTAACTATGTAAAAGATAAAGTGTCGTCTCTTCACACCCCCCGATTCTGCTCATATGCAGCATTATGTCTTGAGGCGTTTGGCTTGATGAGGAACTTGACTCGCTTCCTTGCTTCCTCCATTGTGTACTAACCCAGCCTGACAGCGGTGTCCATTTTCATCAGTTTCCAGCTTGAAATAAAACCACGAAGAGACACAGATGTAGGCAACAGCTGGACACAATTCAGGCAAAAGAAAGAGTTTAAAATAGGGAGCCGCGTCACACTTACTTTTCTTTTAGTGCTTTCACTCTCAACATTCACTTTGTTGTGCAACTTCAAGCCCAATGCTTCCTCAAGCTCTGGAAACACAGATGCAACAAACACATGTGATTCAGAGCCCTTTCAGCAACAGTAGGCAACCATTGTTGATCCTTTTAAATAATGCACCGGCCAGAAAAATGACGGGGTGTTGCAGCGACACCATCCCAGACAACACTACAGAGGAAAAAGTAAGCACCTGTGAGAATGCGGTCGATGTTCACCACCACCAGGTCAGCGTCCTCCGTAGAGAAGCACATGGGGGGCTTAAATTTGAGCACGTTGCGATGAGGCCCGTCAGCACTAAGAAGGATGTGCTGCTCCTTTAGCCTGGGATAAAAATATTTATTACACATGACATTGTGACTGAGTCATTTAAAATGTCACAGCAGGACAAGCACAGGTGGAGCTGCTCCGCGTCAACTGTCCAGTAAGCCATGACAGCATGCACAATAGCAGCCACAGCTAAATGCCTAATTAGTGTTATTGTGCTTTTCAGAGAATTTGAATCAGTTGTTACAGTTCAAATTATAACATCATTGTAATACATCATCAGAAGGAATTAACTAATTAGTAGGCTAACTGTTAAGTTCTATATGTGTGAACTCAATTTATTTGATGTCTTAATAATTACAAAAGGTTTAATATGCAGCTTATTGATTTCAAAAGCTGAATATGACACACCTACGGAACAGACAAGGAGGCTATAATGAGTGCATACCATGCAGTTTTTGTTATTCAACTTTATTATCCCACCATGAGTTGATAAGCCTTTTGTGTGATTTGAGATACGTGTTCTTAACAGCGTGCCAAAGATATCATAACGCACGTGGAACTTACGTGTTTGCATTATGGCCTGTTGGTAGTAAAACATAATGGCAGATGCACGGCTGCACAGGAGAACGCCGCAGAGTGCTCTAATCCAAGCTTGCACTTACTTATATATGACTTCTTGAGCTTCTGCTGTCGCCGGAGTGAGCTTCAGCCGGTCCCTCACAAGCTCCACCCCAATAAAGAGGCCACGACCCCTGCAGGATGTCAAAGTCAAAGATGTCTTTATTATCCCCTAAGGGCAAATTGTTCTACAATCAGCAGTGGCAGCCCGAGCAACAACCACAATACACAACAACACAGCAACAACAACACAACCAGTAATCACATCACGCTATTTAAAAAGCCAGTGGCAGCAGGAACAAATATGTTTTTAAGCCTGTTTGTCCTACACCTTGGCAAACTGTATCTGCGGCCAGATGGAAGCAACTTAAACTCCTCAAACAGGGGATGGCTTGGATCAGCCAGGATGGACTGGACTTTCTTCAAAGTCCTGCCTTTGTATAAATAAGAGAGGTCGTTTAAGGGCATGCATGCAATTTTACTGCACACCTTAATGACAGCCTGTAACCTATTCCTGTGTTTTAGTCTAAGTGACCCATACCATCAATAAAA
>JAVQJF010074979.1:0-14920 GCA_036023855.1 Gadopsis marmoratus
GTGAGAAATATAGCAAAATTAGCAGTGTTTAGCTAGAGCAGTGAAACACACAACCAACAAGACGGAAACACAGGCAACCGGAAGTGATGCAATACGTTTACCGCAAACCAGGAAACCCCCTAATGTCAACCTCATGGTGATACTAGAAGAAAAGTGAGGGGATTACTAAAGTCATTAAGTAAGTAATTATTCATGAGTGTCTATATAAAGTTTCATGGCAATCCATCCGGCATTGCCATCCATAGAGCAATGCAGCTGGAGTGGCTAAAAATGTAAGTAAAACACAAAGTTTGGCCACATGCTGTCACTTGTTAGTTTTTTCATTAGAAATACATTGAAAAAACGTGCAGATATTATTATCGTATGTGAACAGCAAACGAACAAGTAACAGCAGTCTGTTAATTGAAAAATAACAAAATTACAATAGAATCCTACATAGTAAGTTTGTGTACTGATGGTAACACTAGTGCACTGTGAGTTCATTAATGCAATTGCAGATGTGCAAATGCAACTGCATACAGTGAGCTTGTTGCTTTTTCCCTGTTCCTGTGTCTCTCTCTCAATCACACACACACACACACACACACACACTCACACACACACACACACACAGTGCTGGTGCAGATAGAAAATGGGTTTTGCCAGTGACAATAAGAGATGAATGGAGAAGTGCTCAGAGTAAATGAGGTGATTTCCATGATGAAATAGAGCGATAAAAAGGCAGAGGAGAGATCACTTTTACTCTCCCCTTCTCTCTCGCCGCCTCTCCTCTGCTTTGTTGGCTGCCCATTCATCATGACATCACCGTGATGGAGAGAGAAAACACACGCACACACACACACACACACACATTAAGTAGATGAAGTGCAAACAGGCTGCTGAACTGAAATCATCCAGATGAAAGAGGGTTGAAGTTCTGTGCTCAAATCTGCCTGATACTGCATCCCACCTGTAGGTGACCTTGAAGTGAAGAGGGTGATGTCACTCTGGAGCATTGAGCAGCAACCCATTGTGTCGGCCTGCGTTGATAACGGTGGCTCTGATCTCCTGAGGACTGAAAAAAGCCAGCAAGGAATTATTTAGTGGACAAAAGCAGCAGCAAGGGCAAATCCAGGAGTACTAATGTAAATTTACAATGCCTGTGTGAACGTCATTTTTGCCCTGCTAGGTGAGAGACTGAAGGACTTCAGTGTCAGTGGGTTGATTGATCTGTCCAACACTTTGGTCCAAGATATGTTCATTAATACTGACCAAATAGCCATGAAATTTGGTGTAGCTATTCATTGTCTAAGGAAGATTGATTTTATTTTAGATACTGTATCATACAAACTAATATGAGATTGCAGAAGACATTTTCAGTTGATAATCATAGATCTCTGCACATATATCTTAATATGTTATGGTGATGACTTGGCCTTTCCTCTTAAGCCATAATTTCCACTGGTACTAGTGTATCTATAACAAATGGACAGACTGACATACTACTGTATGTCAGGACAGACTACTGTCTGTGGTGACCCCCTGAATTGTCACCACCCATGGGTCAGAATTATACATAACATCTCAAAAACAAAGAAGATAACAGCATTGCCATAACATTTGCTGTACTTAATTTAGTTCTGAAATGATTGGTCAACTTTTCAACTACTTTACTGACAGAAAAGTAATTGACAGTTTGATAATAGACATTTGAGTGTTACAAGTAGTAACCTAAGTGTGTCTGTATGAGATGCCAAACATGACATGAATAGATAATGGCATATTGAACCTACTAGTAGGTGTACCAGGCCCCTTCTAAGCCACATATTTGCTTCTAATAACCACTGATAATGCCATTCAATCAAATTCAATCTAATGATAACATTCCAAACTGGTGTTTATCCCACACAAATGCAGAACATTCACTTTGTCTCAACTTGTCAAATGTAAGGATTTGCATTTTTTTCTAGCAAAACAAACTATTTCAAGACATAACCTTCGGCTCTGGGTACTTCTGGTGGGCATTTTTCAGCAACCAGTTATTTGACTGATTGGAAAAAAGTTATAAATTGCTCAAGCGATAAAATAAATAATTGTCTGCAGGCTTAGTTTATTCTTGGTCTCCAGAGGATGACCCCTATTGATTTTGGTGATCCCACCGCCTTTCCACTATGCTATTTGCGCAGAATATATTTGCAAAATGTAATTAGGCTGATTGCAATTAAAACATATTCAAGCTGTCAAATTTAGTGTTTCTAACCTGAGGTCAAACATTACAGATGCGAGCTTCTTGGAATAGCAAAATCATGAGCATGTTGTTCTTTCTGTCCAATACTTTTGTATTGCAGGTTCTCAACATTGCAACCTCTGGGCTCCTGCTGGGCTTTAAAATTGTAGCAGTTTGCACACTGGGTATATTTGTTTGTTTGAGCCTGAATCAGAGTTTGATTGTCCCCCCCCACCATCTGACCCCACTGGTCTTCAGTTCCTTTCTATTGTTCCCATTCACAGCCCACTACACCATTTTGTCAGTAAATGCAGCTGTAGAAGGGGGTAGACCACCCATGTGGGCAGATATTTGTTATTTAATGAACACTTCATTATTGAATGCATCCTAGTAGCAGTTGTTGAAATTGAAGGATGGTAGAAAGTGTATAAAGAAACAAGTTGTTTGAGGGGATACCGGAGACTTTGGTCATTTAAACTCCAAGTCTTTAATCTGACAAGCAATACTGGCTGTGATTAGGAGCGCTTGGCAGGTTTGTCGTGATGGATGTCAATGTCCCACTCTCTCTCGACTTGGGGAAGAGACACCGGCGTCATGTAGAAGTTTTAAATTTAACAGCTTGTGTTTTACCTGCAGGTTATTTGCCCCAAAGGGATCATTTATATGAATATTTTAACAGTGGAGTGGTGTGATTTCCGTCTTTCAAGCTGTGCTGCATGTTGACAAACATCATGTTCAACCTACAACCTTCTTCAGGAATATGGCTCAAGAGATTACATCACACTCTAAAGAGAACTGAATTGAGAGGAGAGCATCTGGGTTCGGTTCCACAAGTAAAAAACAATCTCTGAAATTTGCCAAACAAGGTTTGTGCAGGCTGCACGACTTTGATAACAGCGACGTATCAAATAACAGAACACATTTACCACTATGCAACTCATATGCAGCATAAAGAAATGTGCTGCAAATACAGAAATAGCATACGTTAGTAACAACATCAGCAACACAAGTTTCAGTCAGCTTTTAGCGTCCCTTTTTGGTTCTTTATGCCACTTCATGGTAGTTTTAGTTTTTTTTTTTTTAAATCAAGAATAGTTTGTTTTACAAGTTGAAGTGATTGCAGTTGATACTCATTATCTTGAAAAGGAATGTGTGGCAGCCCAGGGAGGGAGACGTCAGATTCACCACAAAGCAGTACACACAGAGACACACAACAGAAATTGTTCGTTTTGTGTAGGGGAAAAGCAAACATCAACAAAAGGTTCTTCCAGGCTCTTACGGTTCTTCTTCCGAGTCCGTGACTGCTAGGGATAGTGATCTGTGCAGGTAACCAGAACTCACTCTGGATACTTCTGGTCTCTGGGTCTCTTGATTTACAGAAGCTAGTGCTACAGCGGCTATCCCGGGACTATGGCTCTCTTTTTTAAATACAGAGTTAATCCTTCCCTTTATGAAATTTAGAGCTAAAAGATGGTCAATAGTAGTGAAATATTCAGCAACTCCATGTTAATCTAACACTTAATGAGTTGGCAGTTTTGTAGGACGGCACTATAGTTAATCACTGCTACTGAAAAGGGTCAAGTCTGCTTTTGCCGGGGCTCTCTCTCTCTTTCCCTTCCCCCCAGCTGTCCATAGAATGACAGAACTTTCTTCCCTTAATATTGAAAGAGAGTTGTCACTTCCTATTATTAATCTCTGTCTGCCTCCCAGAGCTCTGTGCCCTTGCAGAAAGGTCTCACACAATCAAGCAGCCACTCTTGCGCACACACATGTGCACTACTCCATACACGTCCCCCTACCACTCTCGTGCACCCAGGTAAAGTCCTACAGTGTACAACTTGTGGGACATGAAAAAGTGATGCGCAAAATGGCTGACCTGGCTCTCGGCTGAGTGCACCCTGCCCTGCCCAGAGACAACCCCTCCCATCGGGGGTGGCAAGAGTTCACTGCTGTGGCTGTGGCTGAGGACAGAGGACAGGAAAGGACTGGAGCAGCTAAAAGAACTGAGAGAGTCAGAAAAACAAGAGCTACAGAGCAAAAGCAGGCACAACACGGAATAAAACAAAACATAACATTTCATTTTTTGACACTGGAATTTAACCTCCTGATCCCTGATTCTACCTTAAGTGCTTCCTTTAGGTTTTTGTAAATGTTTCTAACCGATTGAGCCAGTCCTTGATGTATAATTTAGTTCTGTTTTTCCAATTGAGCAATGTAATCTTCGCCAAAGTTAATGCTCTTAAAATGTTTAAAGTGTTGTTTGTGATATGAAGTGCAGAGGGGGTCACAGAGGAGGGAGATGATTGGACAATGCTGAGGCAGAGGACCCGTACAGTGGCCCTGACAGTCAAAACACAACAACATTTCACAAGACACAATGTAATTTCAGATTACAGAAAGGGAGCACTTCTTGTTTGTGATTGGACCGAACCCAAGTCGATTCAGGGTTTATTCAGTGGATGTGTTATGGTGGGGGCAGTGCTAGATTGGATGAACCAGAGCAATGTGATAAACTCTACGCTGGTGTGATTGGTTGTTTCCCTGCCAGGCAACTGATGACACTCTCTCCGTTTAAGGCCAGTTCAGAGCAAAGATTTGCAAAGAGACAAAAACTGTTTTAGAACATTTCAGGAAAAGTTGCAGCAGTGTGAAGTGGCCCGTCTGTACTCGACTCATGCCGGCTGATGGTGTCGCCTGCGACTCAGCTCGTCAAATCGCCAGTGGCTGGTTTTAGAATGTAAGACATGTCACCTGTTTCAGGTCAGCAACCAGTCGGCTCGTAGCAAAGTCAGCCGGTCATATGGACCCACTTGTGTTTTTTATGTTTACGCCTTTCATCAACACTGGAAATGCAACTGTAGCAAGTAACTCACTCTCTATCCTCATTTATATTTTAAGATGCTACAGATTATATGCAGCTAACAAAAAAGCCTCAAAAGCCGAAAGTTAGAACAGAAGTACAGAGAGTCATTGCTATGGAAACGATACGCTATCCCATAAACTGGCAAGTTTCAGAATGTTGCAGATCGGTGCATTGCAAGTAGTAGTAGGACACGTCACTTGGTTTGTGGTTGTAAGTTCCATGCATAATTCCATTTCCCCCCACTGTAGCAATCCACGGACAGAAGGAAATTACCTGGACCTGAGAGAGAGAGAGAGCTGCAAACTGTAAACAGCTGTTTCTACGCACCTCTCCCTGTTGATTTTGAGTGATTATTGTGAATGCTCTGATTAATAAATGTAAATAAGTACCATAATGCTTTGTTTGTGATGACAGTTTAGTTTAGTTTTAACAAGCTTGAGTTGAGCTGAGACGGGTCAGACCACTGCAACTTTTTTCTGCAACATTCTTCAACAGTTTCTCTGGTTGATCCAATCTAGCAACGCATTGAATAAACTCTGAATTGAATTGGGTTTGGTCTAATCCCTCACTTGTGTTTTGTGAAATGTTGTTGTGTTTTTTGAGCTTCAGGGCCACTGTAGACCTGGGATAGACTGTAAGTGATATCTGACCGGAAGGAGTGAACTGGTGCACAGAGCCAGAGAACATGAACATAATCATCTATTGCATATGTGGACAATGACTTTGTCATTACTTGTCAGGCCTGGCGATTTAATGTGACCGGAATCCGCTGTGGAAGTTTATACTTAAACCTTCTACTCGGGCATAGCTAAAGACAACCCAAGGCTGGACAATTTCAAAGCTGATGTCTCGCGGTGAAGAAACAATCAGCACATTGTTTGTGTCCACAAAATGTCATCTGCTTCTCAGAGTTTGTCCTCACTTCACAAAATCCAGTGAGACCGTTTTCTCCCTGCCGGGGCAGAAACAGCAGACCTGCTGTTTCACTCACACACGGTAAATGATAGCTGACTATATAAAGGATGTCACTGCCGATTGAGAGCAAATTTGTTTCCAGACACACATGCAGCTTGTCCTCATCCTGCCGTCACTGACATTTAATTGCACTTGATATTTAAGCGCTGGAGCAGATCACATTACAAGTGGCTCTTCCTCCTGTTTGTGCTGGCGGCGTATTCCATTATACGCTCCTCATTTCCCTTGCTGTCCTTCAGACTGCGTTGAATGTCAGCTGCTCGGGGCATCCAGATTCTGTATCAATTATGAGAGTTGAGGCGGCTACAGTGAATCGGGAGCTGATAACATCATTGCAGACGGGGAGGAGAAGGAGGGCGAGCTCAGCACAGGTAGACAGAGCCGTGGCTGGTGGAAGGACACAGGTAGATGGGCCAAGGCAGACAGCAAGTCACTTCAGGATTAACTAGAAGAGATATTGGAGATTTCTAGAGAGAAGTTAATGAGAAACTGAATGCAGACAGTGGAAGGGGGGTTGTTACTGTTAGAGAAAATAGTTGGTATTCATTTCTAGTTGTCCTATACCAATTATTATTTAATTAAAAGGCAATATTGGTGCTTTAGCCCATTATTTATTTACCTGTGATGTCTAATTGACATCACTGCTGACCAATTTCTGAACATACAATATGTTTGGAGATTGCCTGCCTGTTCATTTCTGAGATATTTAGGCCTCCCCCATTCCAAGATAATAGCTTAATGCTAGTAATGAATGTGTACAGGAAAGAGTGGCGGTGCAAAGCAATGCTCAATAAAGTAACTATAGTTGTTTAGTAAAGATAAATAAGGTTGCTCCATAAGGTCCTGTCCTACATCACTCCTCCAATATGCCCTCTAGATCACTAACTCCCAAAGCCAAATTACATCTTCATCCCCCCAATCAAAAATTACAATGATAGGAAATGAATCCCGAAGACCTACAAGTCCCCTTGCATTCCCAGTCCTGTGCCCCCCTTCTAAGAAAGGGGAGAAGTATCCCTCCAAAAGTCTGAAAACCCCCCCCCTAAGGAAGTCCATTATCTGAGTAAAAAAGAAGGTTGAATGCATCTTGTGATAACTGTTAATCCTCAGATAAGATCCAAGCTTAAACATGAATGGATGTCAAACATAAATGGGTCTTTGCATAGAAAATATATGGGTAAATAAATAAAGAGCCTAGATGTCAAAGAGCTTTGACTTGCTGGTACTGTTCTGTAGTTGTTGAGATTGCGTGATTGTGTCAAAATTTAAAATATGCAAGGCAGGTGGAAGTTAGTTGTTTTTTTTTCAGGTTTGTCAGACGTTAGAGCAGTTTTATCAAAAGGTTTGCTGGAACAAAGGAAAGGGAGTTGAGCAGAGGGAGTTCTACTCTACTGCCTGGAAAAAAAAACAACCTACCGTGAGCTTTGAAAAATGGAAGCAATTTAATATAATGGGTACACAATTTGTCGAAAGAGTGCTAAACCATGCAAAACCGCTGATATGATCCTTTAAGCAACCATTAGAAAGCTTCCTGAACACTCACCCCCCACATTATCACTCCCATTTGTTCAAGAAAATGTTGTGAAGATTCTTCCACACACAAAAGGATTTGAGGGAGACCGAAGTTAGTCAGTGACAACATTTCAAAGCATATAATTAGTAGAATAACTACAATAAGGAAACTGGAAAGAATATGCACAATAATAAAGAGATATTGGCAAATGGGAAATGAGGGATTAAATGAAGGCAAGCCTTAAAAGTCAAATTATACTTTAAAGTGTCATTTTTTTAAAGAACGTCATATTAAATTCAAACTTTTACATCTGACAGAGTGAAGAAACAGTAACATGACAGTTAATAAAAAGCCGTCCAAAAGCCTAGAGTTAATGTGTGTGAAACTACACTTTTTAAGCTCTATTTGGGGAAACAAAGTCAACAACTAGTCCGCTATGGATCATAAGGGCAAACTAATAAAATGCAATGGATGTTAAAATGATTGATTGCTTAAAAAAAGGAGAATGCATGTGATTCTACTGGGTGAAGGGGAGCAATTCAGTGAATGAGGTTGTGCAGAGCATGGTTAAGGTGATTTTGGTTTAAGCACAAAAACCTTTTGGTTAATTTTAGACAAAGAAAATAGAAAGGAACCTCGAGTTATGTTGTCTTTCATATTTTCATACATGTATAAAGTTGGAATACTTCAAACAACCCCATTTGATGGAAGAAATATATCTGAAAATAATGTTTCTCTTCTTTATCTGAAGGCAGATTTGGCTGTGTTTACACTGAGCAATCATTAATCTGATAATTCTCCATAACTTGTCCTTTTGTGTAGCCATTTTGATTGATGCTTAATATTGTGACTTTGATATTGTAACTGATTTATATGAGTTAATTTGTAGGTAAAAGGAATGCTGTTTCGACCTGTGGTTTCAGCTTGCATTCTTGCATTTCTCTCCACCTCCCCAGCATTTATGCAACGTACTGTGCATATTTTCTATGTCCACCATGTGTGCAACCATGCCTTCAAAAATAGCTTTAATATATTACTAATTTCCTGGGTAGAGAAATACTGTAAACGTCAATGGCAACACAAAATAGGCGGCATTGAACAAAACCACAGTCTAAACCGAACCCTTACCAGTGTGTTTTTGTTGGATAAACCTAACCACATGCGGGACCCTGGTCTCCAGTGACAGAGTCAAAAACCTCCTTAAAACTAGTGTGTGGCACAACAACGCAGCATGCCCTGGGAAAACTGAATTAATTATGTTTTCTCTAAAACACACGGGGAAAAACCATAATAACATGAATTTAGGAAACAGGGTTGAGCTGTGAAGCCTATATTCTCTTTTCATTTTGAAAGATGCAAGCAACAAGGGCAGTTTACAAAGCGAATCGCATTTATTAAAGAACAACTCAAGAAAGGTTGTTTGCATTAGATAGAAATGTATTAAGGGACCTCTCATTTCAATTTGATACATATCGGTTTAATATAATGCAATTTGTTTGTGCTCCAGAAGTTTGATTTTTCCCCTCTAAGGAAAAGTTAAATCTATTGAAACTAGAGATACCACAGTAGAATCTATAGAAAGTCACATAAACTGCTGTCATATAATGGCAATGCTGTGCAACAGACAGCATGTGAGTTGCAACAGAGAGGTAAACTTATGAAATCAATGAGCTTTAAGCTTGATGAAACAGGCTAAAATAACGAGCAGCTATGATGGACTGAGCACTTTGATGCGACTGTCTGCATATGTTAAACAACATGTTGTTCATACGCACAGGTCACCAGTGGATTCAGATGCACTCACTTCCCTGGACTGATTATGATGCATCTTTCGCTCTGAAGATTTGGAAGTGGGCTGACTTGCAGCTGGCAGAGCAGATGACAAGGGTGGATGTTGTCAGAAACAGATGTGGCACCTCTTGAAATGGCTGATGTATTACCAAAGATAGTTGTCAGGGTTTCAGTTAAAAGCAGACCTGCGATGGAGAGAAATGGGAGTGGATATGTGTTGGATGCAGTTGTCATGAGGACAGAAGCTGCTCGTAACTGTCAGATTGTACATCTCGTTGTTACAGCTGTTGCTTTTGATCCCGTCTCTACCTAGACACAAGTCACCATGAGCTGAGGTTTAGATTTTCAAATTAAAGTCCAACTCAGCATTTTGGAAAACCGGAGCAATGGAACTGGAAGTCTGTGAACTGTGTATGGGCGATTTCAATTTGAGGTTTGAATGATGAGAAATCATCTGAAGCAGCTCATTTTCTTTGGTCATCACCTTTTCAAAGGGGATAGTTTTTAGGAAGTAGGATTTAGTTTAGTCTTCGGATTAGGACGAGATGCAGGTTCCAAGATAACTGGCTGTTTTCCACCGATCTTTTTATCCCTTACTACACTGAGGAAAAAAAATAATTTACTACACTACTTCCTTACTGAGTTTGTAAGTAACTTTACGTTGAAGCAGTTTTTACACGATTTGACCTAATATATACTTTTATATTTCATGTTTACAGGGAGAGTCTTTATCAATCAACATGACTGTAAATAAAATAGGTAATTTTCAAATCCTTCATTGGTAACAACAACAACAACTCATGGTTAATGTTGTGAAACGGTCTCAGTTTGGTTAGGTTTAGGCACCAAAACTACATGCTTAAGTTTAGGAAAAGATCATGTTTTGGGTTAGAAGAACTATGTTAGCTTGGCTAGGTAAGTTAAAATAACACAACGTTGACATCTGGTTACACACGGGACAAGAACAGCAGTCTCCTGGGTGAAAGTCCTGTGTTGTTTGATCCATCCATCCACCCCAAACGTCTCACTACATGGACTTGTTTATTTTTTTATATTTTTTTTTATAGGACGTAAATATGGGTCATAATAAGCTGCTTGCACAGATATCCTATATGGCCATAATGTTGGGAAGGACAGTCTCGCAACTCAGTAAGCACTGATTTGTTGATTTGCAGAAGGTCAATACTGGGCTAAATTTGGTAAAGTGGTAAAGTTTTAAGATGTTACATGCTGTATAACAATTGTTTGAACAGCATTTATATGACTCTATCTAAACATGTAGTTGGGACCTAATTATGCTGCATATCTAAGAAACGTTCACTTTTCAATTAACTTAGCACAGTTTTACGTCTAAATGTCTTTTGAGCTACCTAGTGACCAAATCAGTGCATACTAGGAAGTGTAAAGTGTAACCAACTAATACAACTGATTGTACAAGGCAACTATTAAGGGCAAACAAACTGGTAAGATCAGTAAAACATATGGAGGCTAAAATAAACCAGTCAATAGATAATAAGACACAAACATTAGCTAAAGACGCCAGTCATGTATCAATGACAATTAAGCAATTTAACAGTAAGGATACTGGCTTAGTTAACATACACACCAATAATCTAACCATAATGCTATTGAGATATCTGTGCAGTGCTCCCATTTTAAAGACAGTTCTTCCTCCTCAGCATTTTTTGCAACACACTCAACAAAGACATTTTGCTGGTAAGATTTTGCACTTCTTCCTTTTCTCTGCTGTTTGTCGAACTCTTTTCAGGCTGCTTCAAGTAGCACTAGCAGCCACTAGAGCCATTTAAACCTGGTGTTGGTGTAGGATTCAGGTTTAGGGCTAAAATTAGGATTTTGAGGTTATGGTTAAGGTGGCACGTGTTGTATTGAGCCCGTGTTGAGGGTTAGGTCCTGAGCATAGTCTGTGAAGTTTCCCCACAAGTATAGTAATAGAAACGTGTGTTCATGTGACCTGAGGACGTGTATGTGTCTGTTTGTGCACATGTTGGAACATGAGATTCACTCAGCTGCCATTCGTCTGGAGGATTCGACCTCTCCTCAACTCCCTGTGTCCTCCAGCTGCTCTCTGCTGTCAGGTGGAACCAGAGGGGCTGGCCTTAATTACGGCGAAGAGGTTGACTGGGACACTGACGCAGGATGTGGCGGTGGCGTCTCCAGGCCGGGGCCTGAACAGGGCACGCCTGCCTCCCTGTTGCTACATCCTGAGACAATAAGAGCTATTGCAGACCATCTGCTGCTGCTGCCCTCCCAACAGTTGCGGGCACAGGGACAAATAACTCTGTGTATGTATGTGTGTGTGTGTGTGTGTGTGTGTGTGTGTGTGAAAGCTGCTTCTTCTAGCCTTCTCCTCAGCAACTCGGCTGTCACTTTGCTGTTTCTCCCGCTGGGCCCCATGCTGACACAATCTACCTTTCAGGAAAATGGGGCATAGCAGCAGTGGGGAATTTAAAAACATTTACAAACTCAATTAAAAATGTAGCGGCCTGTGAAAAATCCTGAGCAAAAATTAAAAGAAGTCCTGAAGTCTCAATTAACAAATATTTAGGCTGTAGACCTGAAGTAAGTAGCTAATAAGGTGGATAATATCAGTAAAATACACTTAATAGTAGAACTCTTTTATAACACATGAATATGCAAAACTGTAATCAAAAAGGAAATAACATAATTTTTGACACTGGCCTAAAACTGTACCTACATACCAGAGAAGCATACCTGATAAAACACAGATGCAGTCACCTGTTAACCAAGGATGAGGGTGGTGTAAACATGCACTGCCCTCAACACTCCAACAGCTGGATTCATAATCATTCAAATCATAACTATTAATTTAACACATATTCCATAGCAATAATTCATGTCAATGTTAATAATAAAACCAAACATATTCAATGAGTTATTAAAGTATTTGGCGCCAACACTTCAAATCCGAGCAACTGACCTCAAATGGATGCATCGCATGTATTGATGTTTTACGCACCAGTCTATCTCTACTATCAGCACATCATTACAGTTGGTGTCTTTTAGGATCCTGAACCAATAAGCCATGAAGTTAACTTTTAGTTATAGTTAAATCTCTTTTTCCATGCTTGTACCTCCCACATAACCTCAAACTGAATTGTGAATAACATCAACTAATCTCCTAATTAATCTCCTAACACCCATCACCACCACCCCCGAAAATAAAAATTTATATCAAAATAAAACTTGCGATATACACATTTACACATTCACTCTCGCACACACACATTTTGTCAGCATCCATTCCAGGTAGCAGCTGCCTCTGGAAGAGAATAACAATGAAGATAATTAAGTGCACCCACATTACGTTGTCAAATATTTTATTTCACAGTATCAATTTTCCTGTCAAATGATTACTGTCATCGATGAAGTCACAAGTGCAATGTTGTTTCTTTGATATCTCACAGGTTCTGTCTGTATCTCTTTCAGTTTTTAGTCATTGTTAATTTCTTTCTGTTTTTGTCTTCTGTCTCTTGTTTCTATATATATTTTCCCCTGTTTCCTCTTGTATTTATGTTTCTATTTCTGTTTCTGTCTCTGTTTGAATGTGTCAGTCCGTCAGAAAGATAAAAGATGTTACTTTACCATATCGGTCAAAACTCTCAGTATAATAACAGCTCCACACCTCTTCATCTAGCTTTCAGTTGCTCTCTTTTTCCTATCAGCTGCAAGGTGAATGGTGACTGATGGGATGTCAATTAGATCATGCAGGTCCTTATCCGCGAGGCATCGCCGTTACCTACCAACTGTTCGCTAATGGTTGAATCTGGCCGATAATCTGAAACAAGTTTTCATCTGGGCTTGCATAATAGTATGTAGATGACCTTCCTGATGAAAAATTTGGGTGTGTGTATTTATGTGTGTGTGCTTGTGAGCTGTAGCAATCCGATACAATGAGAGCTAACCATCTGCTGCTGCCCTACCCACGGTCCTGGGCACAGGGACAATCAAGGGTGTTTGTATGTGTTTGCAGAACTGATACAGGTCATTGAATATTAATGCATGCTGGCTATGCCTGAGAAAAAAAAAAAGGAAACTAGACCTGGTGGAAACACAGGGCGGCCTGGGCACCTATGGACAATTGTGAGCACCCACTGGGAAATCATACTGTGGAGTAACCATTTTGGAAGAATAGTAATGTTATAAGCTATTTAGATGATTGGGAGCCGTGTCAAAGCATTGCGATTTAATGGTGAGCTGAAATGTATGGATTCCAGATTTAGCTTCCTTGGAGCAACAGTGTCCGGAAGGTTAAGACCACTTAATGGTTTCACGCAGTGATGCAAAGTGTGTCCGTTTTTAAGTGTCCACCAATGGCCATGGGAGGTGTACAATAATTGTGAAGCCAAGGCGCAAAGTAGTGAGTGAGTCCATAATGGCATTCGTAGTGTCTGGATCAAATTACCTGGCCAATTGCATTAATTTGTCTCTTGTTTTAATAACTTACCCATAAGTACCGATCCGAGTGGGCATGTATGTGTGATGTGTGTGTAGCTTGGAAGAACATATCTTTGCTGAAACCCAGTCAATCTTGATTTGTTTTGCAGTGGTTACTTGCGTTGCTATTGACTTAGTTGCTAGTTATGGTTGTTATCTATTCTTATTTCGTGATGAGATGATTGTTTTGACCAATACACTGACGGACCTAATATTTTGTGGTGATGTGATGGTCTTTGCACAGTTTGTGTATATGTATATATAAATGTATATGTATACTGCTCAAAAAAATTAAAGGAACACTGTTTAAGCAAAGCATCAAGTCAATTAAACTTCTGGGATATTGATCTGGTGAGTTAAGTAGCAGAGGGGGTTGTTAATCAGTTTCAGCTGCTTTGGTGTTAATGAAATTAACAACAGGTGCCCTAGAGGGGCAACAATGAGACGACCCCCAAAACAGGAATGGTTTTACAGGTGGAGGCCACTGACATTTTTTCCCCATCTCATCTTTTCTGACTGTTTTCACTAGTTTTGCATTTGGCTAGGGTCAGTGTCACTACTGGTAGCATGAGGCGATACCTGGACCCTAGAGGTTGCACAGGCAGTCCAACTCCTCCAAGATGGCACATCAATACGTGCCATTGTCAGAAGGTTTGCTGTGTCTCACAGCACAGTCTCAAGAGCATGGAGGAGATTCCAGGAGACAGGCAGTTACTCTAGGAGAGCTGGACAGGGCCGTAGAAGGTCCTTAACCCAGCAGCAGGACCGGTATCTGCTCTTTTGTGCAAGGAGGAACAGTATGAGCACTGCCAGAGCCCTACAAAATTACCTCCAGCAGGCCACTGGTGTGAATGTCTCTGAACAAACAATCAGAAACAGACTTCATGAGGGTGGCCTGAGGGCCCGACGTCCCCTGGTGGGCCCTGTGCTCACTGCCCGGCACCATGGAGCTCGATTGGCATTTGCCATAGAACACCAGAATTGGCAGGTCCGCCACTGGCGCCCTGTGCTTTTCACAGATGAGAGCAGGTTCACCCTGAGCACATGTGACAGACATGAAAGGGTCTGGAGAAGCCGTGGAGAACGTTATGCTGCC
>JAVQJF010074984.1:0-16128 GCA_036023855.1 Gadopsis marmoratus
GCCTTTGCCTGCCGCCTGGCTTACATAGCACCCGACCCCGATGCCTATCCCTGCAGGTGGTGAGCCCACAGGGTGGCGACTCCATGTTGTTTTTTCGGGCTGTGCCCGACCAGGCCCCATGTAATTAAATATGCATCATTGTGCTTATATACATAAAGGTTTAAACTACATTTCAACACTGATAGACTGATTGTTTGATTTGCCTAAAAATAGTAACATTTATATAGAGAGAGTATAAGATATACTGAGTTCAGAATGTACCGTAAAATATCAGTAAACTGTTTTTAACTGCAGAAGATGAACCCACACCAGGTTCGTAAAAGTCAGAAAAAATACAGAGGACATGACCTCGATGTCTCCGCTGGTAGCTAAGGGCCTGTCTGTACAGCATGCAGCATGTTTATGTATCTAGAAGGAACGAGCTGCAGAAACATTGATAAATGGCATAAGAAATATGGGTGTGACAGAACATGATGACAGCCTCTAATCTTTACAGATCAAACATGAATGATTGTTTTTAGTGTCCCAGGCCTGTACGTGCAGGCAGCAGAGGGATGAGCATATCCCCCGGATCTGGCCAGAAACATGCTCCAGGTCCAACCTGTCACTCAAAAGGTTAAAGGATGCATCGGAGAGTCGCGCCACACCGAGTTTATGGTCTTGGTGGAGATGAAACATACAGACTAGACGCCACTGTTTGAGCTGGAGGTTTTCAGTTCAAGAAGTGCTGGTCATGGCTTTTGTTTGCAATAATTAAAGTATCCTCAACATGTTATGAGAGCTGAAAACATGCCTAGCATGAAGCACTCTTGGGATCGTACAACAGTGTCTCATTTCCATTGAAAACAATGAGCAAAAGAGGCCAGCACTGAACAAGAGATTTTTCCCAGCAGACAAACAGTTTTAATATTCTCGGGGCATGCACTATAGGTTGAGTACTTGCTGCCATCAAGACAAACCTTTGTAGCTCAGGTGATTAATGCATTATAGTGGAAGGGAAAAACTTGCCAATGAACTTGTTTGTGATTCAATGCAAAATGAATCTCTTCTAGATCACAGAGAGTAAAGTAAGGAATATATTTATTCTGCTTGTTCCACAAGCTTTAACCAGCTGGTGGGTTGGCCTTCAGTTTCGAATATTCCACAATTACAGTAAACTGATTAAGACAATAGTGTGAATAATAACAGATTGCTACATAAACAATGTGTGTCAAAGTTGAACTAAGTATAATGAAAGTGAGACTTTCAGTGAGTATTTCAGCTCAGTTTCAGCCACATTATTAAATGGCATTTTAGACATGTGTACACAGTAACCAAACTATAACATCTGTTTGCATGATGACACATTCTCTACCTCTAATGTCAGCATGTTAACACAGTGAAAAGTCCAGGTAACATAAGAGTCAGAAAGATTAATCTTCGGGGCGCCATGAACATCTGTCTCATGGCAAGACATCTAATTGTTGCAGAGAGATGTCAGTCAGGACCAAAGTGGTGGGCTGACTGACAGACATGCTGGCAGGCTAAAATGTGCGGCTCAAAACATGGTTTTATAAAATTTGCACGATGGGTAACAATTCGTTGCTCTGTGTTCCATAAACAGGAATATACTGTAGTTCTATTGGACATTGGAATAGCATGATCAAAAACACTGTCCTGTTTTGAATAAGCTCAACAGTGGTCCGCAGGAGTCGCAGCCCATGCAAACAGTGTCTGCAGTGCAGGGAAGCACTGTGTGACACTCAGGCCATGGCTCAGCTACACGGCCCTGCTCCAGCCCTGTGCCCTGTCACTAAAAGACAAGTAGTAGTCATATCCCTGTGGAAACATGAATTTAAAGTAGCTGCACACGTTAGATGCTCTCACTGCCTGACACTTCACAAGTGCAGTGACCGTTTCACCTCAAGACTTCTGCACCTCTCCATTATTTATATCTCTCCATACTACACTTCAGCCCAGAGAAGTACCAGCTCACCACCGTGTAAATAATTCTTCCTTTTTATGAATGAAACTAACATAAACTAAAATCTGAGAACAGAGGCGAAACAAAAACTAGGTCTATACTCTTAAAGGAACATTTTAGGAAATGCGCTTATTTGCTTTCTCGATGAGAGTTGGAGAAGATTCATAACGCTCTCATGTCAGTGTACTACAAGAACAAGAACTACAATTGGTTGTGTTTGAAATCACTCCCTATGTACTGCATGGTGCACCTGAATATACCCTCTGCCATTTAATTTGAGTGTAAAATGTAATGGCCTCAAAATTCTCACAGTGAACAGTAAAAGCCCTTTCTGCTCACTTTAAACTACTGAGTGTTTGTTATACAGGGAGTATAAAAAAAGTGAGTGAGGGACTGATTTCCCACACACACTTGTGATCACCGTGAGGTTGCCAGGCAACCAGTAGAGACTCCAGCAAGCGGATTTCCCAGTATGCTGTTCCCCAAGAAATATTTACAACACGTGTCGTTTTAACATTTCTATTTACAGTATGTACGGATTAAACAAACGAGATACAACATACAGGTTAATTTCAGTGTATTTGTATTTTTGAACGGCAGACAGAACCAGGCTTGCTGCCCCCCCGCCACATACATACATTTAATTTAACTCTCTGCAAGAGGGAGAATACATTGTACAATAGTAGTGCAAGTCAGGAGATGATGTTTTGGTATGCCAAAGTGCAGCATTGCATAGATTAATATGAGATTAACTGTACATTAAATATATAGTATATAAAGGTATGTAGAGGCATGTATTGTGTGTATTGTACTTATACTGTACTTTAAACAAACTAATAACATAAAAGAAGCAATAGTTGAGGCTTCCTGAGACAAATACTCTATACCACAGACTATGACCAACTTGTTTCCCAACAGGGCAAACAAGGATTTACTGCCCTCTAACTCTCTCTACGGCTTTCTGTCTCTCTGTAAACACATAATCCATCACAGTCACATACAGGAGAAGACTGCAGGTAGTCTTGTCTTCCTCCTGCCTCAAAGTGATACGGAGTAAATCTGCCATGGCATTAATCAGCAGACTGGATAGAGAACTACAATATTTATTAGCTATTTCAGATAAGGTGGAAGAGGAGGATTTCCTTCAAACGTGAACACAGTGTGTCTCGTTCCACTGAGCACAATATCAATATATAACTTTGGTGTGGGGTTCACAAGGAAAGCTTGGGGTAGACAGAATTTCATATTCAACACATCGTCTCTCCCCACAATATTGCACCTGTTTATTCCACCCCGGCATACAAACATCCAGTCTCCAGCCATCCAAACATTGCACTAGCTGTCATGCTCTGACTTGACTGCAATGTGTCAGAATCAAAGATGTTGAAGAAGCTTTCCTCTCTACAGCCTGTCTCGCCTTTTCTATTTATAACCCGTATCTGTCTCACTAATACCTCAGTATAAATACAAAGGAATCAGAATGCTGCAAACATTTTTAAGACATCTCAAAATACTGAAAGAACATTATAATTACAAGAAAAAAAGTATTTCAATATATTATAGCAGTTGTTTAAGTTGCTGTAACTAATGATTAGTTTTGTTATTGTTTTGTCTGTTAATTCTTTTTTTAATTAATCCTTTAGTCTATAAAATGGCATAAAATAATAAAACATGCCCACCACAAATTCACTAAACCATAAAGGAATAGAAAAGAAACCTATCTTTTCAATAGGAAGCTATAGCCAGCAGCAGGATAGCTTAGCTTAGCAGAAAGTCTGGAGTCATCACATAAGGTTGCCAGGCAACCAGTGGTGTCTCCAGGAAGTCACCAAGAGATAGTCCAGCATATAACCCCAACAATGAGTTGTTTTTACACTTATGTTTTGTTACGAATTAAACAAATGAGACATAACGCGTTAATCAGTGAACTTTAGAGGTGCTGTTAGGCAGATTTTATTACCTTTGGACAGAGCCAGGCTAGCTGTTGCCATCTCTTTCCTATCTTTGTGCTAAACTAAGCTAACTGGCTGCTGGCTCCAACTACATATTTAACAGACAGATATGAGGGATGTTTCAATCCTCTCATCTAACTCTCTGCAAGAAAGCAAATTAATATTTTTCCAAACATTCCTTTAACTGATAGTTTGCTTACCAAAAGACAATCAATTTGCAGCGCCATAAAATAAAATCGCACCCCATCCGCACACTTCAGAAACTGGAAGCATCAAATATTGATCAATGACTTAGGTTATTAAAATAGTTGCAGATTAATCTTCTCAATCCTGAACAATCAGCTAATCCTTTCAGCACTAACATACTTAGCAGAGTAAAATCCCGAATGGCCTAGATCACACAAATAGCCCCTGGATCTTGTTTTATCAAGAGACCAATCTCAAATAAGTCAGCTAAGAAAAACAAGTCTTTAGCACACGTACTTAAATGGTTTGGAGAAATTCCAGTTATTACAAATCACGACGCAGAGCATGGCCACCCACAGTTGGCAGATGGGTTGGTGCAGCGTTGCCAGGACTGAAAGCATCCAGCCGGTGTATTAGTCACCTGCCAGTCAGTGCTGGGTCCAGGCCAGACATGGAAAAGTTTGACGGTCAGGAATGAACGTTACATGCTACAGGCTTTAAAAACCACACCAGATATTAACTTTTAGACCTCTCTAAAGACAGGAAGCAGTGGTCACCGACTGACATCTCTGTATGCTAGCAGGCACATGATACTATTCCAGCAAACAAGTAATGCCTTTTAAGGAAAGAGAGGTAAGATCATTTAACTTTTATACAGAGCACAATGTGTTTCTACTCACAACTCAGTGATAGGATATTTCCTTTGATCCCTTGAAGAGGAGAAATTATTCAGATCTCCAACATTACACAACGGCAAAGACAGGAAGCGGGAAGGGGAGTAGAAATGTGAAGGGAGAGGATGCAGGTACGTGCAGCAGGGAAGCATGGTGATAAAGCTAAAGGGAAAGAGACAAGTGCTATGCAGTGAAAGCAGAAGGGTACAACATGATGTGATAAAGAAGCAGAAATGAGATGAGATTATTTATGCCGTAAAAGAGCGCGGAATAGAACGGGGCAGGGGCTTGTTTGTGCTGAACCCCAATCCCAATCTCTGCTTTACAGGACAGAACGACTGAAAGGTATGAAGACAGAGATCATCATCTTCTAGTAAACCATAACACATGTGTACGTCTTTTTGTAGTACAAAGGATGAATTCTGTTATGCAATGTATCACACATGCAGGTAAGGGAAGTGCGGGCTACAACATGCAGTACATGACAGTCAATTCAAGTTTTTCTGGCTCTATTGTGGCAGACAAATGACTCTCTGGGAACTCTTGGGAAGAAGCGAAAGTTTTCAACCTTCTGCGAGAGAAACAGCAATAATGGTTCTCATGATGAATAATACATTAGCTGAAGCAATATGTAATATTCAGAATAGCCTATAAATTGCATTTGATTTGAACATTTGATTGGATGTTACACTTTTTCTTTTTCAATCAGGAGTGAAAACAACAAGAATTAATCTGGCATTGATTTTGTTTACGTTCACTTTCTGTACAGCGTCATTGTCTGAATTGTCAGTTTGGTACTGAATTCTCATTATTCTAATTAATTAACACAATTTTACACAAATTAAATTAACTTTAAAAAAATCAATAAGGTAAAATGTAAGTTCATTTTAAGGGTAAATCCTTGCCTCTGATTGGCTATGAGCATGATCATGCATGTGATTAATCACGTGATCGCTTGACAGTTGCTCTGAAAGGTCACACTTACATTTTAAGTTTGCTCTTTAACAAATTCTTCAGTGTAATTCTTCAAAGTTTAATAAATATGAGCTCTGGGCCTGTATTTATTCAACTTACAAGTATTATTACCTGTATATTTTCGAATTATATAAAATGGAAACAAATAGAAAACCAAACTAAAGGAAGAAAGAAGTTCTGTCAGCTGATAGAAGAGAAAAATCAGAGAATCAAAAAACTCTTTTGGCTTTACAAAAAAAAAATAGTGTGTGTTTGTGTGTGTGTGTGTTTGTGTGTGTACTGAGTAACACAGTTCAATGATTGTTCATCTGTGCAAGCAGAGACAAGAAAAGTGAAAACTGCTTCTAACTGACTTTGGTCCTGTAGTTTCCAGGTCAGCGGCTGTGAAAATTCGCTGGAGCTGTGATTCGGGGACTTCAACACAACCTGAACCAGTTTCTGCGACTGCTAGATCGCCAAGTGTGACAAGCAACAAGGTTTGGACTTTTCAGCACTCACACTGTCACATTGCATTAATAAACTGATACGACAGCTTGAGGACTATTTGTATTCACCTCAGATAGTCATTTACAGTAGTTAATTATGTCTTGTGCTTTGTCGTGATTTGTATTCTCGTGCAGCGTGTGTGCTAATCTACGTGTGGTGATCCTAGCAGTAAAGAAACAAAGCATCTGTTTCAGTATGTAAGTACGTGTCTTGTACGTTGTCACATCTTCATCAATTCCATCATCGCAATTAAAGACTCCCTCTTGGGTATTGTTGCTTTGTTCAGAGTTGTCAGACTAGCAGCTGAGTGTTCGGAGGACACTCACCACAAGAGAGAGCGGCCTCTTCCATGACACCACGCCGATCAGTCCAGAGAGCAGCACCTGGGAGAGAAAGCAGATGCTGTAAGAGGTGAATGATACTGACGGGTATGTGGAAACAAAGACGGACATACTGTATATCCATAATGATGGATTAAAGAGATACTCCGGTTTCACATAATCTGGGGTTTATTTTTGTGGTTTTGGCCAGTTTTTCTATCTGATAATAACACAGTGATCATCATTAGGCAATATACAATAGCAACAGACGTTAGCTACGGCAGCTCCAACCATTGGATCCAAAGATGCCATTTATTATTCACAGACGCAACACAAAAAACACACAGCAATTAAAAGTGCATCTATTTGAAGTCCTTGTGACTTGTCATCTGATACACAGACTTTCGATGTGGGATTCTGTCTTCTTTGGTTTCTCTGGCAAATACAATCGGATAGAAAAGATCTTCTACATGATGGGTTGAGTAACACACAGATCAGGTGGGAGTTGTCGCCCTTGTTTGGCAATTCCGTGCCCATCTGTCGTCAGATTTGTCACCCGTGTTTCAGCGGGGATGTGGATTTCTTTTGTCGACTGCTCATCGTGCAATCACAGACTCTCTCTCTTCCACTGATTCTTTTTCCACTGATCTGGGATCAAGAGGTGGTTATAGAAGCGCAATGAGCTTTTCTAGGACTACAATGTACACGAGTGCGAGGTCACGTCTTTTGACAGTTGGTTTGGATTTTAAAAGCTATTCTAGCGTGTTCCAATATCCTTACACAACCTGATCCCGCACACAAGAAACTTCACATGTGTTACTACCGTGCCGACTTCATCAGACTGTCTCTCTCAGGTTTTTTCATTAGCACTGATTTGCTTTTAGATTTTGTGCTCCATCTACCTGGAACCAGTTACCCTGCAGCTTGATGCTTCAACTGTAATGAAGCTATCTGGACCCATCTCGCTGCGACGCCTGTGGTTTCCTTTAATATTTATTACTCCCATCCTGGTATTGATCTGTTGGCTTGTCTTTTGTAAAGATGTCGCTCTAATCAGCAGATTGGTTTTTTTTTAAATGGGATGCCGGACGAAATTTTTGATTTGAAAAACAAAAAGCACCTATTAGTTTTCTCAGCACGCTTCAGTCTGGGTGTGGTGTTGCAATATTTGCAGTGCCAGCTCCTGCCTACTAGCCTCGGGCGCTCTATTCCTCCATGGTCTCTCTCTGCCTTTCACCCTTCTTCACCCTCCATTAAACACCAACATGCTCTCCTCGTTTCCCCCACCTTGCTCTCCTCCTTTCTTCTCTTCACTGACTTTCTTGATATCTACTCACGCTCTTCCAGTTTTTCCGTCGTTCCCTTTCCAATTTCTCCCTGTATCACACTCCATCTCTGTATTTCTTGCCCACACAGTCACAGTCTATTTCTGCACTTACACACTCACTTTCACCTCTCTCTATCCAGCCTTCTCATTTCTATTTCCCTCTCCATCTTGTTCCACTCTCTAGTCAATCTTCCACTTCTTCACATCACCTGGATACCCACAGGGCCTGGAGAATGGGATGTCAATATTACATTTGAGCACACACACACACACACACACACACACACACACACACACACGAGCCAGATAAATAGAAAACTGGATTAAAGGATAAGTCTGGTATTTAATACATAGTAAATGTATCGAACTAGCAAGTATTGGTCCATCATTATCTAAAAACGCTAAAACATACATAAAAGCCAAACACGTGTAGTTTGATCTTCTCAGCAAATTGTTTTGCTTTCCCTCCTCTGGAACATGTCAATACATCAGTAGGACTTTTGAAATGGTTTTAAACAATACATTTGACATGGATGCATGTGACAGCTGCAGAAGACTTTGTATACATGACTTATGTTGCTAATATGACAAATTCAGTTCAAGTTTTGGTCTTTTTAATGAGATTGAATGATAATAAAAAGATAAAGTAACTACAAATGTGTTATTTAATGATAAGAAATTTGGTGGATAAGCATATAAAATAAGGCTGAGAAGACCACAGCATTCTGTTTTAGTGGAATGTTTTTTTATTCAGAAGTTTTTTTCCACTCAATTTGCTGTAGCAAACTCTTTGCAATAATTGTCTGTTTACAGTTGCAGTCAAATCCGCAGTCATGCACCAGAATAAAGTCTGTAACCCCCAGAGTCCACAGGATGCAATTATGTTGCTGTCCGGCTCTGTTGCGACTGCCAGAGACAATCTGCAGCCATTCTTAGCCAACATCTACTGTCTCTTTTTTTATTCCACTGTCTTTACAAGCTGGGTCAATTTTTGCCAAAGCAGCCCACGTCTCTTAAGTGTGAAAATCAATATACACTATTTTGGATCTATAGGAATAGAGACAATTAAAAGAAGCTTCAAAAAGAAAACTGCCACAAAACAATAACATGGCTGCCTGCTCCGCTTTTGCAAGGTCTCCAGTGGACTTTGTAACCGAGACGAAGAGGTGCAACCAGAAAGAGCCGCAGCCAGTGGACATCCGATTGACTGTGTCTCCAATAATAATGTCTCTACTGTGTCTGCTCTCTTCATTGCAGGTATGAACTGCATCAGGCAGCTGGAGACAGAGGCTTGTGTTACTGCAGGTAACATTCACCACCCCCCCCCCGATACTGGTGTCAGGCACTGCGACAAGGAGTCCAAAGATGCTCTCTCTCTCTTTCTCTCTCTCTCTCTCTCTCTCTCTGTGCTGTTCCTGGCCGCAGAGAGCAAATTCACTGCACAATCAAGGTTGAATTGAGCTCCTGTCATAAATGCAGTTCCTGGTTCCTTATCCAACACATTCAGTTTCATCTGAGATTTCCATCTATTTGCAACTTGAGGTTGCTCAGCTCATGTTACTCAGTTTAGGGGTTGCATGAGCAGGTATTCCCAGAGGACTGAAAAGGAGTGATGCATGGCGATGTGATCTTGTTGTCTGCTGGATATATCTTATTCCCCAAACGTTTGTTGCAAATGAGTTCACACCGTTACTCCTCTATTTGGTGTTCGTGATATTCACTTCGTGGTTGGTGTGATGAAGTGAGAAAACTGCAAAGTTCATAGGACTGCAGGCATGTTCAGAAATGTGTGACTGCAGACATGCTTCACACACACACACACACACACACACACACACACACACACTAATGGTTGAATGGGCACCGCCACTGCTGCAGTCACTGAAATGTAGGAAAGCCATTTCTCTCTTGCAGTCCTTCCTGTCCCTCCACCTTGCACTGTACGCCTGTGTGTCCATGTATACATGTGTGACGGACTGTGTGTGTAACTGTGTGTCTCTGTGGTTTGAAGGGAGAAATCATGTGAGTGCAGGAAGCATACGATAGCTTTGCTGGTTGTCAGTCACCCTAGGCTTTTACCCTTGGCTGCTCCCAGAACAGGATTAACATGCAATACTTAGCATTAGTCACTGAAACCTGGGTTGCACACAACCATTATCATACTGAAAAAGTGCTGAAGCATCTTTCAATGTGTTAGCATATTTCCTGGTATTCTGACACGGACTAATTAAAAAGCAGTGTAAAAGCAAAGGAAAACAAAACAACAGAAACAGGAGTAGCATAATACTTTGTTTCCCACAAAGTATTCCATAATACTTTGTTTCCCACAAAGTATTATGGAATTGAAAGTCGGTAGAAGAAGGATTTTTTTAAAAAGATGCACTGACCCTGATAATAAAGTAAAGGCACTTCCACAAAATGTTTTGAGCCTGGACCACAGAACAGCTTTTAGTCCATAACAGCCATTAGTCTGTCATTGTGAGACATGTTGATGCAGAACAGTATATGAGGTTATTGATGCTGAAATCTGTTCAGTGTAAACAAGTCAGAACTGAGATGAATCGCTCTCTACATTTAGTATTAGTCAAGCATTGTAGATGTAATGGAAATTTGAAGTTGCTGCGTTGGAAATCTGAAAAAAAAGGAGGGAGTCTGATGAAGCAAACAATGTGTCGTTGTCTTTTATAGAGGAAACAGGCAACATACAAAGATAAGCATATGTCTGTGGGGAACTTCTCCCTAACTGTGAGTTCTGCCCAAGGTCTTTATCAGTAGAGACAGACATGTGAAAGTAGACATGGTAAAAGTTCGGCGGTTTGTGGTTTCACAACCTGTGTTTTAAGAATACCGAGTTCCTAAGGTCACTTAAAAATATCATACATTGTTATGCAAAGTAATTTACATAGTAATAATTTACACATTACATTGCCAAATCATGAAACATGGAAAACTGGAACAGCAATAAGAAATCGGGAGGACATTAAATATATTTTTTGGCAACCTTGAACTAACTTAAACTAACTACACATTTCCCAGGAGAAGGTTTTGCGTTAACAGTCAATGGCTCGAGAGAACAAAGGTAACACTGAGGACATATGTTCAGGAACACCAACCAGAATCTTAATTTTAGAGTTGGATAACATTTGAAGACATCTTATCTTTGATAGCAGTTCAGATCATTAAGCACAGCAGCTTAAATGACACACAGCTGGCGGGAAGCAACGGAAAATGGCAGATGATTTGATAAAGTGAGCGTAAAAAACTGAATTAATTTCTAAAACTGCAATTCTTACGGACTGAGTGAAATTATGAGGGTTTTATCTGTGTGTAACTGATACACACTCACACTCACACTCACACACATACACACACACTCACACAGACAGAGTACTGACAAGTGTAAATGGAATGGAGAGATAAAAGCGAGGCTTTGGCTTTTCACAAGACTGGATTAGATGAGCCAGTGTCATCACCATGAAAGAATGCATTACTCTGATACTCTGACAGAGACAACTAACACACACACACACACACACACACACACACATATACACACACACGGACTTGCAGAGGTGACATGTCATTTCAGGCCCACCACAAAGCAAACATTTTAAAATACAACATAAAATTCCTTCTCTCAATGTCTTTAATCTTCGTACTAATGCAGAGATTTGGAGAACTAACTGATTGAAAGAAGTAAATTGCAAGCAGCCGAGTTTACGTCTGGTCTTAGTTTATGTGATGGAGTGAGGAGCTCAGAGATTTGGAAGGACCTTGATATTGAGGCACTTAACTTCAAGAGGAGTCAGTTAAGGCGGTTGAGACACTTGTTAAGGCTGCTTCCTGGACTCCTTTCCTTTGAATATGTTCTGGGCACTACTGACTGGGAGGAGACCCTGGGGCAGATTCAGGACACAGTGGAGGGTTCACATCTCCCAGCTGGCCTGGGAGCTTTTAGGAAGCCCCGAGGAGGAAAAGGCATCTGGGATCCTCTGCTCTACCCTGTTAGTAACCTGATGAGCCTTGATACTGATTAGAGAAAAGATGACAGAAGTTAAGATCTGGTTTTCTCTTTGTTGTTACAAAAACTAGTTAAAGGCTTTCAATAACATTTGGTGGAAATTTATGTCATGGACCAAGGATAAATTGGGTCTTCGCCATGATAAATCAGTACTACAGAAATTATTTTCTCTCTTTTAAACATATAGTGTCTCTGTAGTTTACTTTTAGGTAATTATACAGTTCACCTATTGGCAGTAGAGGAAATCATTACTGCTTACATTGTCAAACTGCTGACTTATTTGCCAAAAACCTATTAATTTAATCAAATGTTGTGTTTTTATTCTTTTGTTTTTCTTTGTTCCTTTTTTCTGGGACTTCTTGCTGAATTTTGCATATTCAATAAAGGGCTGCTCACATGTAAACACCAAGGTTGTTTGTCATTCACACAGTTTTCTTTATGCACAAATGACATACAGATTTGGTTTGCTGCAAGAAGCAAAACAAACAAAAGTATTTGTATTATATCTCATAGCTCGTCAATTGCTGTAAAGTCAGATTTTATGATTAATGGATTAAAAGACAAAGGGGTTGCAACTTTTTTATATGTATAATATTTAATTCCTGATGTCTAGTTTTAGTTAAAGACCACCCTGTTTTTATGTGCTTAGAAATCATTTTTGATTCTTGGCTGAGCTTTACGCTGAAGAATGTAACATGCGTGTCTCTTATGATGTACGACGTTGTTGTTCATAAAAGTGTTTCTTTGTCTTTCCATTTGTCAGCGGTGCCGACAACAGAGTTAAACTGTCCACAACCATAAACACGTCCAACTAAATCAACAGGAAAATACACCACCTGCACATACACCTGCACATTTTAATGTGGAGAAGAAAATAAAAATTTGAATTGTCGTTTTATTAAAATCAGTTTTATTTGTCCCATTTTGTGTTACTTCCTGAAAAATCAATTTCCAAGAGAGTAAATAGAAAACCTTTTTATCCTGACATCCACAGATAGGACTCCCATAATTAACCAGACGGCAGTGGAGGTGTCTACTGTTTAGGAACAAGATAATGTGAGTGGCTGAAGCTGCTATGGATTCTACCTAAATCGCAGCCTTGACCTTATTCTTATTCATTTATGCATGGGGCCAATCAAAGAAGCCATTACAGAGAGCGGCGGTTTAGAAGGCAGGCCGCTTCTCAAACATCATCATTGCCAAGATGGATGGAGCTGGTGCGGTTGCCGTGGTAACCACGTGCTGGCCATTTGCAAGGATCCATAATGATTTCGCATCAGCTGCTGCACTGAGAGGAGCGGGGACCCTCGCTGGTTCAGACAGGCTCAAGAATCCCCCACTACATCATCACACACACACACACACACACTTCGACATACTGTATGTCAGCTTCACACATATGTTACATGCTCCCATAGTGTAGGAACCCTGTCATACACGGTAAACACGGGAGCCAAAATAAACAAACCTCTCCAACCACACACACACACAAAGATTCACACACATAATGCACAAACAGTCCCCTCCATCATTTCCGCTCATGCTCTTTCAAGTGAAACAGCCCCTTTTTATTTCCTTTCAGTTTTGCTTCATGATGTTCAAGAGAAGAAAGTCTTTATGCGTCAACCGTCTCTCTCTGAGTCCTTTCTGCTCTGCAGCCCCAATCTGACACAGACTACATGTGTGAAAGTGTGTCTGCACAGCTTTGTGTGTGTGTGTGTGTGTGTGTGTGTGTGTGCACGGGTGCTTCTCTGCCTGTAAGTGCAGGCATGTGTAAATGTGTAGAACAAGGCCGAGCAGAATATGTCCAGGGAAACTCACCATCCTGGCCTTTAATGAAACGAAGAGCTGCTGATTAAATGGGCCTCTACGAGGGAGCGTCTAAGCGTTTGTTACATGTGAGTTTGTACAGTGCGGCTCTCGAATCAAACATCAATCACGTTTATGAAGGTGATTTTAAGTCGATCTGTCACTTTGGTCCAGACTGAAAAATCTCAACAGCTATTCGATGGGTTGCCATGAAAGTTTGTACAGACATTCATGTTACTCAGAGGATGAATCCTAAAGGCTTTGGTGATCCCCTGACGTTTCTCCTTGCACCACCATGAGGATGACAGTTTTGAGTGAAATGTCTCAACGACTGTTGGATGGATTGCCAGGAAATCAGCTGCATATGTTCCTAATCCTCATATATATGTGTCTCTCATAGAAACTGGGGGAAAAAACAGCTAATTGTATATTTAATATGAATGGTACTGATTAAGATGTTTAAGTGTTGCTTTTGAGCAAAAAGTGTTATCTAGTGGTCCAGACGTCTACTAACATCTAATATCAATACAACAAACAAGTTAACAGGAAGAAAAAGAATGAAAATCTAAATGTGGATAAGACAGAAAAATCACCTTGCGTTCACCTTGAAGAACAGTGCTCTCTCTCTCTCTCTCTCTCTCTCTCTCTCTCTCTCTCTCTCTCTGCATGTGTGTGTGCGTGGATGTAGCTGTGCCCAAACGAAAGACAAATGAAGGTGAGCTGTAGCATCAGGGGAGCTGAACTCCTAATGCTTGTGTGACAATGTCGGCTTCAAGTAACCGTCAAGTAATTTTTGCTGTGTCTATATAAAGTGTGTGTGTGTGTGTGTGTGTGTGTGTAGCCTACCGCATGCATATATGTGTGCATGTGTATGTATGAACATATGCAGAGAGCATGTGAAGCACACTGTGGGGATCATGAGGCGTTTGATGCTCCGCAGAGTGTCTTTACCGCAGCCTGTCTAAGTGAAGCTCATGCTGACAAAGCTAACAGACGTGTGCACTTGGCCTCCTTGTGTTCCCGCTGTTTCAGCAGCAGTCCTCCTCCAGATCCCCCTCCTTCTTCTGTTAATGTCCGTTTCCTAGTATAGTATTCCCTTCTCTCTCCACCCACCACCTGCTCCTCCTTCTTAACCCCCCTCCCCCATCTTGTATATCATCACTGCGCTTTGGAGCTCAGCAGCACCTCGCCGCCGTTGTCATGGAAACAGTGGAACAACAGCAGGTTGGCTACTGCCGCCGCTTGGAGGCGTGGCATCTCAGCCACCCTTTGATTCTCTCCTCTTGCTCACGGAGGTCTCCAGTACCTCTGCTGAATCCATGAACCAAGACGGGAACGTCCGTCTGAATGTGAATCGGTCTGTACCACAACTAAACAACAACAAAGCAACATGGTATGAACTGGAGCGTGATATCCCCCTATTCAACATTTACATTAAATAAAGATCTGAGCATTAAATGTAAATGTGCTTTTGTTGGGCAAGTAAACAATGGCTTCCTGGTTGCTAAGAAATACACATGACTGCTTTCTGGTTGGGTCATACAGCCCCAGCGTTATAAGGTATAATCTCACGTATGAAAGTCAGAAGCATGCATGTCAGCTTCAGTATAAAGGGAAGGATGAATCAGTCCAAGTGCAGGGTGCACACTAAACACGCTAAACCTGAAAGTAGGCCCTGAGGAGAGATCCTTTAACCATCACTATCACCATCATCATCATTATCCTCCTCGCCTACACAGGACACGTTTCAGCCATATTTGTCAGCCGTTCATTGCTATGTCTGATGGAACAGATACACTCCAGTTTTACAGTTTTTCTCAATTGCTTTGGCTCATTTCTTGAAACAGTGTTAACGTCCTCAAAGCCCCAGGTGCATTTGTCAAAACAGCTTATATACTACAGCATAATGCCACAGCTCGCCTTTAACTTGTACTTCAAAGCAAAGTCATTGTCTCATATAGAAAGTCAAGCTGTCATTGTGCCCAGTCAGCATCTCTTTTCTTCTGTTTTTAAATGTATAACTACTGTGCAGTGATCACTACATTAACAACAAAGTAGCCCTCCCATGTTTAGATATGGTTTCACTCTCAAGTTTAGGTTCTCAAGGAAGATATTCCAGCGTCAACGAGAATCCATTATGAATATCCTTTTTAATCTTCCAGGTGCACACAAAGTAGACAGGGGTGTAAATGATTCCTGTGCTTCCCTGCTTGGTCAGTCCCAGTGATCTTCCAGCAAAATGTCCATTTAAGACAAAGTCACTGAAGCGAGAACGGAGCGCCTGGTGGGGGGGGGGACCCTTGACCTGTTTCTGCACATCACAGGCATCGTGAGAACACAACAGACCTGATTGGTTTGTGAGTGAGACAGGACAGGACAGGACAGGACTGGAGAGGAGAGGAGAGGAGAGGAGAG
>JAVQJF010074985.1:0-20760 GCA_036023855.1 Gadopsis marmoratus
GTAAAATATGTATGTAAAATGTACATTTTACATACTTTTTATATGAACATGGTTAATTTTGACCTGGTTAAAGTTCCACACAAATAATTTACATATGTACCAATATACAAATTACCAATTTGGACATCATATACAACAAAATAAACTCTTTTCCAAATGTAACGTTATGGTTAGAAGGTTGATGGCATTAAAATGTTAGATAGCGTTAACTGTAAGTGGTAATGTCTAACCTTTGACTTTATAAAAACAACAGTCTGAACAGTCTCTTCCACAGCAATAATTTGAGTGGGTTGGTAACTGTTCCTATATTTGCTATATGGTGAAAATACACTTGACTTATCTGACTCGATTATAAAGTTAATACTGTCACTAATGTTAGCCATTTAAAGTTAATTTATGTAGCTTAAAACAGAGAATCCCTCATCTGTCTGATTATCTAGCTAACTAATGTTAATTTTGCTCCTCTTGGCACAAAGCTAGCCATTTTAATTATTACCTAGCAAATAGCTGGTATTAATAAGCCTCACAACAACATTGCTCACTTATTTTGTCAACCTTCTTCAAAAACCTCTTGACATCTTCAAGTTTGTCCGTCATACTTTCGCCCTGTTAAGCCTGCTTTTACTATTTAATAAGTTAAGATTAGGGCCACATGTGAAATTTATTTTTGGGTTCTAACTTTAATCTCAGAATTCTAATAAGAAAAAGTCAGAATTCTAAAAAAAAGGGGGAGGGGTCAGAACTTGCATGTCTTCCATAATCCACTTCTGTGCACAACTTAATTGCCTTAACCGAGTCAAGTGTGTTTTTACATGTATATTCTCTCTTTTTAATATATTCCTATAAATGTAATAAACAGTGTCCAGCCCGTTTCTATTTATATAACTCCTTATTAGTGTGAATGCTGATTCAGCAGCATTAACATCCACAGCTGCCTGAACTGCAGAAATGTCAAATGAATTGCCAGAATTGTTTCACCCAAACAAGGTAAGAGCTGAAATACACAATGTTGCAGAAACTGTGATATTTTAATTATTTGTGGAAAAAATTTTGATTTTTGTTGTTTTTAGTATGTTGTGTTTTTGATGTTTTTAGTTTTTGACCTTGCTTTTGTGAGTGTATTGTTTTTGATGTTTTCAGTATTTGATCTTGTTGTTTTGTATTTGACCTTGTTTGTGTTTGTAGTATTTGACCTTGTTTTGTATTTTACACAGACCTTCTTCACACACCTGAATGAAGTACCTCTGAACCTCTGAACCACCATTTGCTTGATTCCACCCTGTGACTGAGTCACAAACCTGCTCCTACCTTATTGCCTCTGTCGGGAATCGATCCCATGTCGCCAGATCTCCAACCGGAGACTTTACCACTGAGCCATCTTCAGCACTGATCGACACAAAGAGAAATGAAGAGAACATTTACAAAATGGCCAGTAGAGTTTTTCTACACTAATAGTAAGTAATTAAAAGTTAACAGTAATATAAAACTTGTTAGTGTTTTTATATGTTTGATTTTTTTGATAGAAACGTTTTGTATCTGTGTGCACTATGTACTATTAGTTATATATTGATTTGTTGTGTAAATGGGTGACTGTTATTACAGTAAAATGTATTATACTTACTAATGTGCATATCTCAGTGCTTTGCCTTTGTTGTGTGGGTTCATTCCATCCTCTCAAACCCATGAATAGATTAACCCATGGAGACCCTGTCCTGCCAGAAGTGTTCATCCCACAGTATTACATGCTGCAAATTAGGCGAACAATAAGACAAATTGCTTAAAAGTGTCCTGTTTATGTTGCTTTTATTTTTGAAATGGGATAAAACTAATACATTTGATGTTGAACCTCTTTCACTGGCTTTTAAACCAGAAATATAATTTAACCTTCATAAGTATGTGTTTGTTTAAACATAACTTTATTTAGGAATATGTAGAAATATAATATTTAATATTCCTCAAGAGGATGCGCAGTTGTCATGGTGATAGGCCAGTAGTAATGACAGATATGACATGTCACGAGAGGAGACATGGCAACTGAGCCAAGTCTAGTGTTTCCTTGAAAATAATTTATTCTGTTAGAAAGCAGTATGCACAAAAACACAAAATACACCTTCCACACAAAGCTGATCGGATAACTACTACACAAGGAGCAACAGTTTTCGACACTAGCTGGCACTTTAAACAGAAAGGCCAATCACTAATCGAAAGCGTAGCTTTGATCCTTTTTGGCCCCACCGGCTCCTGTACTCAGGCAGTCGCTGGTAGCAAACCAACGGTAACCTACAGTAGCTTCACGGAGAGGTGAAAGTGTTCTTTAGCAACTTTTCCTGCATCTTCAAAACAAGTCCGCGAGTTTATTACGAAGGAACGACCAACGTGAGTCCGTTAATGTGCTTTTGGCTGTCATGCATCACTACTTTTGCACTTGTTTAGAAGCTAACGAAATCGGCTAAGCGTTGTACAGTTAGCTAACAAGTTGCTGCTATGTAATGCTAGCTGCGTCTGTCACCAGACTGTTAGCAACGGCACACTTAAAAAATCACATTACATTTATCGTCACGACTGTCTGCTTCGGACAGACATTCGAACCGTACAATCTGTTGCTTTAAATAAAGCTGTTGGCCGAGATGTGGGGATGTTTTTATTTGAAAGCGGTTGCGACCAGAAGCTAAGTCTTCCAAGTTATCCTAACTGTATTGTTCTGTGTCTCATGTTTGTCGTCAGTTAGTTTTCCTTTTCGCAATGGCATCGTCTGCTATGATCACCGTCCCCACCACCGCCTCCCGCTTCGCTCTGCTCCAGATCGACTCGGACTCGTACTCCGACGGCTCCGATGAGGGGAAGACCGTCACCAAAGGCGGTCGGGACTCGTCCGGGAAGCCCCGACACGGGAAGGCAGGAGCAGCCGGGGGGAAGGCTGCTCAGTGCAACGACAAGAAGAAAGACAAGAAAAAGAAGAAGAAGGAACAGCAGCAAACTGAGGCGAATGAGGTGAGCGAAAGAAGCATCTCACGACCCCTTTGCTGCGCGCAGATCTTTGTGATTAGACGTCAGGTTTTGATTGTGCTACTCTTTAGTTCCATTTCACCCGAACTGAAACCGCGGAGGATGTTGCCAGGTAGATTGTCAAAGAAATGCTTTTGTCTTTTTGGTTGGCACGCGTTCAAATTATACAGCACGTGACCAGCAATTTTTTTAATGCGCAATAAGAAACATCACAAAATGTTGCATGAAGCAAGCAAATACACCCAACTACCTATGATATTTAATCTACAATATTATGATATCATTGTAATCTAAATATCTGGCATTTGAAGAGGCTACCTTGGAATCCTTTCACTTTTTTTTCTGCTTTATAGACCGAATAATTGATACAGTAATTGAAAAAATAATTGTCAGGATAAAGGGACACTGAAAGTAATTTGCAGCAGTTGAAATACATGTGCAAAGACCCACTAACTCACCCAAATACATTAAGGAACTCACATCCATCCAACAGACACACACACACACAGTGACTAATAAGCCTGGGAAAAAAGGTTTTCAGTGTTTTTTGGAAATGTCGCAGATTTCAGGTCATCGGGCAGTTTGTTCCAGCAGGGGCAAAGTAACAAAAAGTGCCCTCATCAGATGTAGATTTCATTGGATTTCTGTCAGTGAAGGCTCTATTATAATAATAATAATAATAATAATAATAGTAGCAATAATGCTCATATTAAGAGTGAGTGTCTGGATTAATCTAATCTCTCTCTTTCTGTCAGTTACGTAATCTGGCCTTCAAGAAGATTCCTCAGAAGTCTTGTGCCCCGCCTCCCTGTATGACGCTGTCAGGAATAGCCGGTGAACTTCTCAGTCCTACATCAGGGGACCACACTATGCCTTCAGAGGGGTGGCAGCAGTGGAAGCAGAGGGATGAACAGGTAATGGAGAAAAACCACATAACAAATGTGCGAGCCATACTGTAGGTAATGTTCTCTTGATCTTCAGAAAGCCACAACATGAGGACAGGCTGAGGGGCTGTGTGCAGCAGCATGAGCCAGAAGCAGGGTATTCTTAGAACTTATTTTAGATACAATTACAAAACATGTCACCTCTTCTCCGGTTGCTGAAAACATGTTGGAGGAAGTAAGGGTGCATCAAATCTTGTTTTGTTACAGGCATAAGGAAAGAGCAGATGCATGAAATATACTATTTTGTCTTTCCCTGATATAACTGCATTTCTAACTGTTCAACATGTCTGACCGTACAGACAGTACTAACTATGTCTCAATCTGGTGTTCTTATCATCTCTTTTCCTCCTCCCTCTATAGATGACCACTGAGCTATACGAGGCCGACCTGGAAAAGGCCTTGATTCTAAGTAAACTGGAGTTTGAGCAAACCAAACGGGTACATTGCCCACACACCAATGCACCTCTTTTGAAAGGCAAATTTGATAATGTATTTATTTTAAAGTCATGTTCTATGTTGTTAAATGGTCATTCTAAATTAAGAACCTTCAGTATAAGTGAAGTAAAATGATCTGCTTTCGCTCAGCACAACAACACAAACATCTCCTCGCCAAAGTCACGAGGAGGGAAAGAGGGCGGCGGGAAGAAGGACAAAAAGAAGAATCAGCAGGCTAAAGACAAAAAGACAGTTTCCCTGCAGGACTTTCAGGCTGAAGGTATTGCAGATGAGAGCAGTGTACTGATCCATTTCAAAAGCCATTAAACTAGGATCGTGTGTGCTGCAGTCCATAACTCAACAGGCTCCCAGAATAATATTTGTCAATGTACTTTGTCTTCTCAGAACATTTGACTAGGAAACAAGAGAAAGAGGTGAGCAAAGTGTGTTTATCCTTTCTTAGCCCAAATTGTAAATCTGTAAAGATGTAAAATCAATGGAACACATTGAACGTTATTTATCCCTTTAATGTGTAAATAGTTTATTCACCTGTAAATTATATGCACAGGGTTTTATTTGGAGTTGTATGTCATGTATGATGCGGCATATTGAAAAACTCACTGTGTTGCCATCCAGGATGCCAGAGCGGCTAACGTAGCATTGGCAGTTGGTCAGGAGGAGCGTTTTTTCAATAAGCTCGAGGATGATGTCAGTCGGATCATCCAACAGGAGAAGAGACGTGAGCAGTACACTAACAGCCAGGGACAAGAAGTCAACACGTCCACAGAACACGAACCGGTAAGCAGACATGTAGAAACGCATGGTGAAGAAACATTCGTCCAGCTGTCTGTGTCTTTTAATCCTCAGGTATCTGCAGTACATGAACATGAAAGTTTTTATCTGCAATGCATGTTGAAATTCTACATGCAAAGGTAAATTTCCTTTTCACCATTTGCTCTTTTCTCCATGTCCTTCCCGTTAGGACCCCCGAGCAGAGCAGCTGAAGTACGAGCTGGAGAAGAAAGACCAGGAAATTGATAAGCTAAAGAAGACCATCTCACAGTGGGAGGTCAGCAGTTACCCTGTCATTCTGCGAAGACACTGGGAACTTATGATTTCACCCTGATCTTCCAGAAATGTGCTAAGAAACATCTATGTATTATATACAAATGTATCTATATATTTGCTGACTCATTTCTTTCAACAAGAAGTAGAGTACAGTTTTAGAGTGTCCATGACTCACACTTGACATGCACTTATCACCATAAATAAGTAGATAATATGGGTCAGTCCATTTGCTCCTGGCTACAGCAGCCATTTTAACTGATACACAAATGGCTTGAGCTTTGTTTTAAAGTATCGAGGAAAAATAAGAAGTCAGGCAATGATGATTTACTGAAAAAAATCAATACATGAGAATACGTGGGTGTGCAAAGAAGGGATGATAGGTGGTGAGAAAGAAAGCAAGTACTGTGTTTTGAGTATCAAACTATTTCCCTGTGACCTTGAAATGTGGCATAAACTATTTTAGTTTCATCTCTCTCAAATCACAGAGGCTGCTTGTTGGTTACAATGGAGTCCAATAGTTGCAAGTTCCCAGAGTGGGGAAAAAAAGTATCAACTCCTCTAAAGAAACTTCTTAAAGGACCAGTGTGTAAGATTTAGGGGGATCTATTCACAGAAATATAATATAAAAATCTTAAGTATGTTTTCATTAGTGTGTAATCACCTGAAAATAAGAAACGTTGTGTTTTCATTACCTTAGAATAAGTCCTTTACATCTACAGAGGGAGCCGGTGCTCCTCCACAGATCCCGCCATGTTTTTACAGTAGCCAGAACAGACAAACCAAACACAGGCTCCAGAGAGGGCCTTTTGTGTTTTGCACAAGTTTCATGGCCACAATATAGGTTCTCCTTTGCGCTTGGAAAGGGAAGATGAGTGAAGGATTAATCACTTGGTTGCAATCTCAAAACTAGATGTTGCTAAATCCTACACACTGGTCCTAAAGATACACTTCTCCTCACCTTTTTGTTGTGTCATAAACTCTTAAAAACAACAACAAAACAAGTTTTTCTTCTTTTTTCTCAACTCTGCAGACGAAATACAAAGAGGTAAAAGCAAGAAATTCCCAGCTGCTTAAGATGCTCCAACAGGGAGAGAGTGAGTAGAACATCGCTTTCATTAGATAGCTTCTTCCTTTTCTTTCTTTCTTTTCCCCAAAATGAAGACTTAATGTGACCTGTGTGATGTTTTGTAATGTTTCTAACCTCTCCCCTTCAGTGAAAGATAAAGCAGAAATCCTTCTACATGTAGAAGAGCTACTACATATAAAAGAAGAACTGTCCTCACAGGTGTGTTAGAGTGAGATAAAGATTATGGGACAGGAACATGGAACATTTATGTGCATTTAAGTAATGTATTTTTTTATCTATTTTTGATAGGTAACATTATTACATGCTGCACTTGAACAAGAAAGGTCTAAAGTCAAAGGTCTGCAGTCAGAACAACCAAAACATCAGGTGAGAGTTCAAATAATCACTGTGATAGCCATGCTCCATTGCATGTGGGCTTGCCTGTGTATTAGCTGATGTTCACATTGGTCTATTCCCAGCTGATGTCAGGATACAAGTACAGTTTCATTCAGTTCAAAGATTTTTTTAAAATTTATTTTACTTTGTAATAATGCCACAAGGAATTTAATTGTCAGTTTTCATGGTTTCGTAAAATGTTGTCTTAAGTTTAATTCATGTTTTGTTTTGTTTTTTCACCTTGTATGTTTTATATTGACCTTTTAACTTGAATTAGGTCAATAAAATACTTAAAAATAATTGTATGCTTTCTGGGCTTTTCTGGTTGGCAGGGAAACAAGAAAGGAAAGAAAGGCTCGGAGACGGATCTATGAAGGATATGAAAGTAAAAGCAAAATTAAACAAATGAAGAAAAACATTACTGATCACAATCAGGGTTCTCTTTTCTTATTATTGTATTTTTGTTTTAGCTAAGAGTCCATGTCATCATAATGCATGCTCCTGTACACTCTCTCTCTCTCACTCACACACACACACACACACACACACACACTCCAGACAAAGCAGGATGTATTACACAGCTGAACAAGAATTACAGAAGCTTTTAAAAATGATTGACTAAGTTTAAAGTTTGTGTTGAAACGGTCACTTGGGACGCAGTGCTGCCCTCTGCAGGCACAAGCGTGCCACTGCATCTATAGTACTGTTAAAGGCTATGTGCCTGATCTGTCTGGGGTTTAATGCCAAAATGACAGATGTGAAATGTATGTTTTTGGTCTTTATTCTTTCTCACAAAGTAATAAAAGACTTTTCCAGTGAAAAACATCTTCCCCTTTTTTGTATATTGTCATAATGTCAAGACAAGATAACGTGTGTGGCTGAAATGCAAAATGTAACTAAGCCCAAGCTGTATTTTTGTGTGGGTATAGTGCAGCAATTCACATCTTGCTGGCACCACAAGCTTTAATAATATAAAAATGTATATAGAACTTTTCCAAACCCAAGTTACAAAATGCTTTACACAAGGCAGCTAATTAAAAATCGACAAATTCTAAAATCTTTGGCTCTTATACTGTATATATTCAGTACTGTGCAAACGTTTTTGGCAGGTGTGAAAAAAGTCTGTCAACTAAATGTTTTCAAAAATGCAAGTGTTAATTTCATCAATTAACAAAATGATAAGTGAGCGAACAAAAGAAAAATCTTAACTTAAATCATTATTTCGTGTTACTACCCTTTGCCTTCAAACCAGCATCACTTCTTATAGATACACTTGCACAGAAACGGATTTGTACCCACAGCACCCTGCACCCACCCTGCACCCACACCACCCTGAGTTCGCAGTCGGGTCTCATCCACACAACTTTCTGCCGAGTCATCGGGACCGACACGCACCTCCGGCCCCAGACTGCGCTCCTTTCCAGGTCCGCTCATCTTCATCGTCGTCAGCCCGGACAGGACTGAGATGTCAGGCTCGCTGGAGGATGAACCGAGGTCTGAAACGATCCACGTTGCCGTCAAAAGTCTCACGGACACCAAAGACTTCACCGTCAGAAGAGGCTGCACCGCCAGGCAGGTAGATGTGGGTCTGTGCTTAAGGATGCTGTGTGCAAAAATGACTTGATTTGTGACAAAACCGACAGCGTGAGATGTTTTGGTGTGTGTGTGTGTGTGTGTGTGTAGCTGAAATGTGGTCTAGCGGAGCGCCTGGGAGTCCCGGCAGAGCAGCTGGTGCTGATCCACTCCGGCCGGGTCCTCAGAGAGTCAGAACTCCTGAGTCACCTTAAAGCACAAGATGGCTCAGTCGGCCTCTGCATGATCCAAAGGTACACGGAAACATATGGAAAAGACTCGTGCCCCCCACACACACTAGGGATTAAATATATATCCCAATTTACAATCAATGTTAGTAACCCAGGACCACTTCTGCCTGAATCTAGAAATCATATAGCAAGACATAAATTTGCAGTGTCACTATAAGGTAGAAAATGCTGTTCTGCCCCTGCTGTTGTCTTGTGATTGTTGGTGAAGAGATCTCTGTAAAGTCCTGTGAGACCAGCTGGTAGATGCACTACCAGAATAAAATAAAGTTCTTATTGTTGCAACATTGTGGGACATGGAAACTGATGGCATTCTCCTTTCATTTATTGTGTGAAAGTCTTGTAATCATATGATTGTTACACAGTAATCAGCATCAGTGCCAAGCTCCCAAATAATGCATTCAATTTGACTTGAACCCCAGACCTCCACCTACACATGCATACTTGGTTTTAACCACAGTATTGGAACTCTAGATTCAGATTCAAGTCCGTCCTTCTCAGGCCTCTGCATTCGTCTGCTGCGCCCACCAGTGGTCCAGCTTCAGAAGTGGTTCAGTCAGAGCTCACAGCCGTTCTCCATCCTGAGCCTGATAACTTAACACCATCTCCCACCTCTCCCCTCTGCCTGGGTAAGAACTGCACAACACAGGGACTCCCCTCACCTCCAATTATTTTCTCACATTTCTTCCTGCTTTTCTCCACCTTGTATCTGTAGCCTCCTCCCTCTTTCCTCAGGCATGCAGTCACTGCTAGAGGTGATCACGGCCAGTCCAGGGCTGATGGAGAGCCTGCTGTCTGGGCCGTATGTCAGCAGTCTCCTGAATTGCCTCAGCCAGAATCCTGACCTGGCTGCAGAGGTGACGCATACACAATTCGTGGCAGACATAAACGTGCATGACAGGGAACACATGACAGGCAATCAGATTGCTTGACAACTGTATAGCATTTACATTTTCCCAACCTAACTACATGGTTTTTGTAGGTATTTATGTGCATCTGAATCATGGGTTGCAATTCAGAGGTGTGGGACCAAGCTACAATCCCCATCGCCGCCCAGCTTCTTGTTAACATATCCTCATAATCTCTCCACACAAATCCTACACAGGTTTTACAGCCCAGACGGCTCTCATTTTCATACTGTTTCAGATGCTGCTGAGCCACCCTTTGTTCTCAGCAAATCCTCAGCTACAGCAGCAGATGAGACCGCAGATCCCCCTCTTCCTGCAACAGGTTAGTTCACTCTGCTCACTGTTAAATGCTCACTTCTTGCAACTAGATTATAATTTGCTCAACATTGGGGAACAATTATTTATATGACCAACACAAATGTTTTCCTAAATACATATCCTTGTTTATTTAAAACAGATGTTTATTTTGTATGTAGCTTATGTACCTTTTAGCCACGCTAGCAGTGTCTTCCATTGTAATCTCCACACAGTATCCGCTCAAACGTCACACTCTTAATTGTTTGATTAATATTTTCATTATTAATGATCAATGATAAACGTGTAGATGCAGGGTCCAGAGCTGCTGTCAGCCATGCTGAACCCCAAAGCCATGAAGGCTCTGCTACAGATCCAACAGGCCCTACAGACTCTGGCTGCAGAGGCTCCTGCACTGATACCTACGTGAGAATAAATACACAAAACAAACACACACAGTACACTTCAACCTGAAGATTACTCACAACATGGTTCAGCTTATGCAAAGTACCACCACATGTCTGTCTTGCAGGGCTGGACTCGGAAACATTGCAGCCAGTGTTAATGCAGCCCCTGAGCTAGCATCCGACTCGGTCCTTAACGGCCAACCAGGAAGTGGTCCTGGGGTTGCCACGGTGACAGAGCAGCAGCAGCAGCAGTTTGTACAACAGATGCTACAGGCACTGACTAACAGCAATTACGGGGTATCTCACTGTGTCCTTATAATCTTGTTGTCTGCAACTGAACGTTTATCTGAACTGTGCCTGAATTTGAAATGTCACCCGTAAATAACATTTTTAGGCCAAAAGACGACAGGAAACGTTAATTTACAATGCTGGCCTCTTTTTATTATTATCGCAAAAGGCAAGCATATGATACAACGTGTATTTGAATTTGTCAGGGTTCCGTGCTCACTGTGCAAAGCACACATTTTTTAAAAAGTACCACCCTTAGAGAGTAACTGCACCCCTCTAATAATCCTGCTTGCACTGATAGCTAGTGGTGGCAACATGCTTTTTCCAGAGCTGAGATGTTTGGTGTGGGCAGAGGTTCAAGAAATGTATACCTTTCAACCCATAGAGGCCAGTGCAGCTATGTTTTTCCTCCTTCCTTCTATTGTTGAGTTTCTCTTTAAAGTTAGTCGCATAACTAGAACAGGAGTCAGAGCTGCTTCCTGTGGTTTCCATATACATTTATTCAATGGGATCAAATACAGTAAGTATGCTGTGGACACATTTCTTGTCAAGATTCAGTCAGAACAAAATAGTTTTCATGATCTTCAGAAAGTCCATTCATCTGTTTGTTTCATTTTTTTTGTTTATTTAAGAAGAGTGGGTTAGGGTTAGGGTTAGGGTTACCCTAAGGACACGTTAGGAGAGACACAGCACGTTTGCACTCCCAGAGGCACAAAACCCTGTGAACTAATTCTTTTTGATTGTGTTAGTGTAATAAGTCAGACTTTTAATAACTCCCCTGTCACGTCCTGTCAGGTCCATGGGGGGGAGGCTGAGTTCCAGGAGGAGCTGGTGCAGCTGAGCTCAATGGGCTTCAGAGACAGACAGGCGAACCTTCAGGCCCTCATCAGCACAGGAGGAGACCTCACCACTGCTGTACAGCATCTGCTCAGTCTGTGACACACACACACACACACACACAGATGTATATTTACATGTAAGCAGCTATACTGAAACATAATAATAAACTTTACCAACAAAAACAAGCATAAGATACATGCAAGACATATTTATATTGCTGTGCTTTCAGATATGCACTTATATACATTCCTTAACTTCTCATACTAACCTCTCTATATTTGTTATCCGAATCGAGCGTCTAAGGATAGAGTGTGCGGCATGCTGTACAGATTGTAAAGCCCCTTGAGGCAAATTTGTGATTTGGGATATATAAATACATGAACTTGACTTGCTTTTTCTGAAGTGGACACTGAGAAAACGTACACATTTAGAGGAGGGGGAGTCTTCCTTGCTTTATGTCCTCCCACAGTGAGCGCTTTGCGTTAATATTAGAGTAGAAACAAAAGAACACAATCATGTTAACGCTGTCAGGTCAGCACAGGTACTTAAATCCACCTCACATATGTAGACTTGAAGCAGTTGCATACATATTCAAAGGCAGGTCATGTATTATTCATTTCTGTGCAACTCCATGAAGCTCAGGCCTCTTTTGATCTCGCCACCTGGGCAGTAATGAAAGCTTGTAACACCCAGAGACAGTCACATGTCCTGGAAGCACACGGAGGATTCACACTCTCGGTCTCAGTCAGCAGATTGAACCAGGAGCACAAGCTGTTGTGTGCTGTTCCCAGTCTCCCTTGATGCTCTTGCATTTTGTCCACCACAGGCTATAAAGATCAGACGCACCAGATAATTTTAAAGGTTGTCTCCAAGAGTAGACTCGGCTCCAAAAGATCTATTTAAAATGGGGAGGTTGTCTTTGCACAAGGCCAAAAAAGTGCTTGAATACCAACATTTATCTCACACAGGCACAGAAACTCTGATTTGCATAGTTAATCTTCTTAACACACTCTCCCCTGAGAAAAAGGCTATCAGGCGTGAAAAGATGGGATTGAGTCCAAAACTGAGAGAAAAAGGATTTTAACCCTTTTGGAACTTACAACTCAACTATGCTGATGATGATTATGATGATTTACTTTACTATCAGTGAGGCTGTTCTTAGAAACCCGTTGTGCCTCATTATCTTTTACTGCAACTGACTAGTAATATCTGGGATTTGTTGTTCTTTCCTTAAGCTTATATTTAACCTAGTTCCAGTAAATACACCATGCCACAGTGTTTTTGTGCCATAAGCAGTGGGTGCATTTTGTATCCCTGACTGGACACACTTCCACTCATCTGGATAACTTGTGGATTTGATGTAATCAGTAAAAACTGTTGAAGGCTATTCTGTTATTTACCTTTTGAGTCAGTCAACATAATTTTGTTGTCCCGCAGTTATGTATGTCTTTTATTATATATGCACTGTTTGTCTTTTCACATGAATATATGAGGATGTCATGTTAAGTTCCCTCCATGCTACGGTGTTCATTGTAATGTTAACAGTAGTTCTGCAATAAGGTTAACAGTGCAGATAATTCAACAGTAGTTTAGATTATTTCTATTATCAGTTAATCTGTCTGCTGTTTTTCTTTTATGATTAATACATTATATATATATATATATATATATATATATATAATTTTAGACTACGGAATGTCAGAGAATAGGGAAGAACATCTATATCTAATATCTAACTTCCCAGAGGCCAAGGTGATGTCTTCAAGATGCTTGTTTTGTTCAACTAAGAGTCAAAAGTCCAAAGATATTCAATTTACAATCATATTAAACAGAAATGCAGCAAATGATCACATTTTAGGAAGCTGAAAACACACAATGTTGTACCCCGAGTTGGTGTAGCCATCAATAAAGACAAAAGTCAAACACAAACTGGTCTGCTGTCTTTGATTGATGAAAACAGTAATAAAAAGTATATATATATATTATTATATTTTATAAATCCTCTACTCATCTAAATTAGCTATCCGTTATTCAAATTAGACTTTTTTAAGTAGGTATTTTTCCATACTATTCTCTACAAACAGCAGAGGGCAGATACACACCTCCTCTGTAATATCAGCTATTGTGGTTTGTACAGCTGGATTTATGCAAGCAGAAAATATTTAATTTCCAAGTCTGTGACACAGACCTCATGAACAGTGAAAGTTGTAATTTGATTCTTTATTACGTGCATGTGTGTGTGTATGTGTATGTGTATGTGAGGGTTGCACTCTGTTTTCCATTCCTGATTTTGTGTCCTCACTCTCAGAGACAGAGTGGATTAACTGACCCACACGACACATACTCCACCATCAGATATGTGTGTACGTGATCCACTTGACAACCTGTGTATGTTTGTCTGTTGCTGCCAGAATGAGGGGGTTTTAATCTCCAGCAGTGTGTGTGTGTGTGTTGCAGTGTGTCTGGATGTGTGAGATATGAGAGTAGCCAAAGGGCTTTTTTCTGGATTAGAAGCTCCTAAAATATTCGAGTTGAGGTTTGGAGATGAGTCACACCACAAAAACAGCTTGACAGTGCTGAGTGGAGGTGTGCGTTTGGCAGACGGCATTGGGGCATCGTAGTCATGGTCACCTGTGTGTGTTTCTTCTGAAGATGCTTATAGAACAGGAAACAGGGATCACAGACTCTTGACCTGATCTGACCTTTAGTATGGTTAAAACCACATTGCCAGTGGAGCCATACCTGCCTCACAGCAGCGTGTAGCAGTGAGGTGTCAAATCTAAATTCCTTTAATCGGGTCACTTTTATCGTATTCAGTGCAAACAATATACGTTAAGACTGTTTTTTGCATTTGGCAGGTGATGTCAATGCATGAAAGCTTGTTTGACAGGTCAAATTTATATAAAAACATAATTTGCAGTAGCTTGCAACTAAACTAATCCATTTACTGATGCTAAGTTGTCAAGAACTTCTGCAAAGTAAATAAATCTATTTAAGAGCAGATGAGAGAAAAACTAAAGATCATCTGGAGTCATCTAAAACCAAAAAATGGTGTTAAGTAGAATCTGTCAACAAATTAAATCATCAGACACGTATACAGGATTCTGCTTTACACCAGTTAATTGTGTCCTCTAAGCCAAACTGAACCTAAATTATACAAATTTAACACGTTAACTTTCCAGGGATTAAGGAAAAAAGCATTATGTTTGGATATGAATAAGATCTCTGTAGTGCTGAAATGATAAGGTGATTGGCAGAAAATTGGTATATATTTTTATAATCGTTTCATCGTTGTCATTTTTCAAGCAAAAATTAACTAACATTCCCTAATTCTAGCTTCTGAATTATGATGATTTGCTGCTTTGCTTTGTCTTTTGTGATTGTAAACTGATTATCTTTGAGTTTTGAAATGGTTGGTCAGACAACTCAAAAATAAAAGGGAAAGCTGCTCACTCATAACTCTGATGCAGTTATTTCAACTGTTAGATCAACGTTTGATGATTGGCCAAATAAAGAAGTTAGAATAAAGAAGGCAGGCGTCACCTTGTGCTATTAATTTATAAATATTTAATGATTAATCAATTAACCGAGTAAGTTAATAATATATAGGTTAAGCAAATAATTGGCATGTTAATTGATAATTAAAATGATTGATAGTTTAGCTCATGTGACATGGAAATGTCAGCACATGATGCAAGCGTAAAGTAAAGTAAAATATTAAACACAGGACTCCAAATGTTGAGGTATTAATACATTCAACCAAAACCTTCAACAGTTCATTTATATTCCACAAAAAAAAAGGTCCCAGTTCAAACCATTGCAATATCAAACACTCTGCAACATACTCTGGAATGGCACTTGAAATGTTTTCAGAATCACAAATGCACCACGGGATCATACAGATTCTGTACTTCATTCTGTTCTGAAGCATTAAAACCAGAATGTCCACTTCTGCACAAGCTTCTCTGTGGTTTTGCGCCACAGCTGAAACCACACTTTACTTCTCACCTTCACTAAGATATGAACTAGATATGGACTATGGAGCATAACAAGATTATTCTACAGTCATGCTAGCAGCCTGTGAAGCTCTACTCAAAAGTTTGACCTGATGATGGCGCTAGATGAAAGGTCAGGAGATCACCAAAGTTATTACAATTCATTCTGAGGGGGACGTGAATGTGTGTACCAAAGTGTACAGAAATCCATCCAATAGTTTAAAATCATAAATGTCACCTCATGGTGGCGCTAGAGGAAACGTCAGTAGGATTCATCGTCTGAGAACCATAGATGTGTGTACAACATTTTGTTGACGTTGAGATATTTCACTGAATAAGTGAAAACCTGACCTGCTGGTGGCACTAGAGGACGTGTCAGGGCATCACGGACGCCATTAGAGTTTCTCCTGTAGGGATTTTATCAAATTTCATGGCAATTCTTCTGATTATTGTTGAGATATTTCAGTCTGGACCAAAGACCCACACATGGCTAAAAACCGAACACAGTTCTTTTGATCTGCTGCCTGTGGTTAAGGCATTTGTAATGACTTGTGTCTGATGATGTGCTTCTCGACCTCCGCTGCCATATCCGTGATGCTCCTCCTGATGTCCAGTGGCAACACATTCTCCTCATCCAACGGTGGCTCTAAATCATCAAACTGGGAACGCAGCAGGTCTTCTTTCATGTAATGTCCCCTCCGGGCCACCATCCTCTGGTGAAGGAGATCGTAGTCACCATGTAGGAAAAGAAAAAAGACATCAGGGGAGTTGGGAGGCAGGATGTCTTTGTCCGGATCCGAAGAGAGAGCGAGGGCTTCGGAGCCATAGAGCAGAATCTGTCTGTACAGGCGCTTCAGGGCGGAGCACGCCAGGAGAGCATCAGAGCCTGAACACCTTTCTCTGGGATCAGAAGACACGTAGTTAATGAGGGCAGGAATGAATTAGTAATAACTGCTTACCTGTACATTGAAATGGTGTGTGGACGATGTTAAAAATGGTGGAGAAACAAACTAAACAAACAAAGGGAACTCTGGTCCCCAAACAGCTGAAGAGAAAAGAAGAGATACAAGGACGACCCGATAGAGAAAAATAAGTGCGACTGAGTGCGGAAGAGTTGGGGAAAAGAAGTCTTTAATGTCGCCGCAGATGTTTTAAGAGAGAGATGGCATACTTTTCAGTTCTCCCTCACATCTTCTCTACACTCTCACTCACTTAGTCTTTACTCTCTCAAACTCCATCTCCTCGCTCTCTGGTTTTCATTTCAATTTTCAAAACCACCTTTGATATGTTTGATCTTCTTTAAGACAATTTCACGCCTGCGTATCCTTACGTAGCTGCGCCGCCCGTCAGCTCCCTCTCAACCCATCCTTGTCTCTGTTTCTGTCATTACAAAAGTCTGTTGTGTTTTCAGTGCATAATAATTTGTGTGTATATAAAAGGTTTGTTTATTCTTACCTCTCAATGATTTCATGTAGTTTGAGAAGCCAAGGAAACCTGTCCTGTAGAGACAAACAGCCCGTTGTAGATTTATCTAATAGCTATATACAGCAGCACACGTCCTTGTTAAGAAATGTTTTTAATCTCTGCGACCCATATTTTCTGCTTAGGAAATAAATCAGTCTGTAGTAAATGTAACTTGAACCTGCAATAACTGATTTGTTTTGGCCACTTGGGGACAGCAGAAGCAAGTTGAGAACACAACATTGACATATTATCTATCGCCTTTGAAGTTGATATGGCAAACTTGTTAGCAAACAGTTGCTTATTTACACATCCAGCTGCAACATTATCATTCATTTGGAGTCGCATATTCATGCTCTTTTAGCTCTGGTTTTGTTCTCCACCAACTCCTGAGGGAAATATCTGGCTCTTTAGCTGCTAAATGCTCCACTATGTCCACCAGCTTGTCACTAACTGTGCCTGTCTGCTGTTTGGTGTTGAGCAGGTAGTGTGTACATTGGGTTTTTAAATCAGCTGCCTGCAGTTGAAAACAACGCTGAGACCAGTGAGAATGAACCAAAACAATAAAACTGGGGGCCGGACAGCTAAACAATTAACTGAAACTCACTAAAGCTCTGTAAAGCCGAGGGGTGCTGCAGATTTGGGAGATAATTCTCTTTGGGTTCTTCACTAAGAGAAGGCACTGCCTCACATTTGGGATTCTGGCTTTGCCCTTTAATACAATCCAATCACATACAGTCCTAGTTTCAGCATGTCACGGGCCATCAGAGAGCCAAGCCGTGCATCGCAGAGCATCACAGGACACAGAGTGAGCGGAGCCTGCAATAGAGTCACTTAAATATTCTTAAACCTACATAGAGATGTGTAAAATTGATCAGAATATTTTTATAAATGTAAAGTGAAAATGTACACTCATAATGCAGCAGAAGCTGTGGAGAAGTGTTTACAGTAGACCTGAAATTTCCAAGTCAGAGCTCACACTGCCAGTATTTTCTGTTTGATGGACTGTTAAATAACCACTCAGGGAATCAAACAGCGATCAGGCAGCACAAACACATCTTTGATTACACTGCAATCAGAAATAGAATTGGTCCAAATTTGGTTACAACTGAACTGGAGTCACATTTCTTTGCAACAGCAGTGCCTTTAATATGTAGAGCTGAACCTGAATGAGAGGAATCACATTCTCTCATGTCCTGTTTGGTTATGCCAACCTCAACCTGCCAACTCTAACACAGCCTGTTAGTAATCCCAAATTTACATATCCGCCTCACTTCGTCATCCATTCTCAAACTGCCAACCGTTGAGTGTTTTTAAAATATGCCAAATCATTGGGCAGAGCAGGCCCCAGGGTGATTCTCCCCACCGTTCAAAGCAGATTCCTCAGTGGGGGGTTATCATGAGCCACCAAACGCCACTACCTGCAAACTGCTGCCAAATGTTGGCAGGGGTTGCTCTGCATAGTAAGCCTGTACACTCAACTTTGACAGGTAGTCAGTCAATCGTTTGGAGGTCTTCCTTTATTTTCAAAGTCAGAACAAACAGGGAAAAGATCAACATTGAACAAACAGAAAATAAATCCCTCAACTGAATTTTAGGACTGTGGGCTGTGAGGAAAAGCTCAGTTTCCCTCCCTGCTGCTTTCACTGTCTGCTCTGTCAGCTCTAGCGATGCTTCCTCCGGCTACTTGTTGAGTTTTCGGTGGCTGCAAGTCTGAGACAATGATTTACTCATGACAGAGGAGAAATGACTCACTCCATAAATGAATGACATTCAATCTGAGCTGACAAGACACTTCCACACACACACACCTTGGCTGACCTGGTCTGTGAGTGGGTCACCACGAGTCATTTTCTCAATGTTCTCCTGTGGGTGGTAGTCATCCCCTTCATGCAGGGTCCAGCCCAGCTGATATACAACACATATGCACAAGTGAGTGTTAAGTCATACTGTGTGCACAAACATGATGGAGGTATGGGGGGGGGGGGTCACCCAATTACCTGTTCTGATAGGAAAGCCCCTAAAGTGCTTCTGCAAGACATAACAGACAGAATTAATACAGTGCAATAATAAGAATTAAACATTGATCTGATCTACTGCTTTAAGTCATTTACTGCCACAGACATGCTGTAGTTTAGAGCTCAAATTATCCATCCATGAACTGATCAGTCAATTGGTGAAAATTAATCAGCAACTATATTGATGATCAAGGAATAATTTAAGAGATTTTTCAAACAAAATGCTAAACATTACCTAATTCCAGCTTCTCAATTGTGACAATTTGCTGCTTTTCTTATTGTTATTTTAACGTAATTTGAGTATCTGTTTTTTTTTACTTTTGGTAGACCAAACAAGCAAATTGAGACATAATAATTAATCAATCAATCGAGAAAGAAATCGTCTGATTATCAGATAACGAAAATGATTGTCACTCTACTGTGGTATTTTGGTGTTAAATGTCCCTGTAATGGACTGTTTTTGTCAGGGACCCTGTAACAGATACCAGTGTTTTGTAACCACTTGATGACGTAAACCAGTTGATAAACTACCACCTATTGATCACTAAACTAACATCTAATGTATTTTCTCCAAAGCATTTACACGTATTTTACTAATGTGACGCAATAAACTTGTTGGTTATACTGTACTCAATGTACGTATTCTGTGAGATGCACATTGTAAAGCTGTCAACATAAATCAACATAAACTGACAGTATACATACTTTCCACAGCCTGAGACACCCATTATGATGTAGATCATCCTGTCTATGGATCCTCAGACACCAAAACGCGGGTCCTGTTTTTTAATAATAAAAAAAAAAAATCCCTTTATAGCTACTTGCATAAACATGTCTGCATGGTGGCAAATCTTACACATGTGAACATCTCTTCTATAGAAATATGCGGAAACAATATCAGTGCTCATGTGATGTGATGTGCCGGTGGGGCTTCCGTAGCTGCTGGGACCTTGACCCACACACAGTTTGGACAGGAAACGTTAGCCTACGTAGACGTCTAACCTTTTCGGCCACTGATTGAGAACAATGAACCTCACGAACCACCAAATAAGTCTCTCGTGTATCAAAGAAGCGATAAAAATCCCATGAACGAAGTATGTTTACGCCACTGACCTGTACCGCTTGCAGCATGGACGCAGGGTGTTTTGCTGGTGACGTGATGACGTGATGACGCAAGAAGCACGTCGGCTACGTTTCGCGCTTAAAGGGACAGCGTTCTGTTATTGCGTTATCTTTTGACGTAATTATCGATGACGGTAAAATAATCCCGCAGGTAAAATGAGTTTTGACCACAGCTGTTTGTGTTTTCCGATCACGTGTTCGATCACGTTATGAAATAATGTCTAATAATGTGAAATATTTCCCACAATCTCATAGGCAGACACACAAATTCACATGGTGATGCACGTTAAAGTTGCAAGTTAAAGACAATGCAGTGCAGATTTCCTTTCACCTGTTATACGCGCCATGCATCTGTATATTTTAACATAATTATATAAAATAATGAGTTCAGAGAGCTCACAGATAAATTACCTTCAAAACTTGGAAGACCATAATACTTACATGATTGAGTGAATGAATGAAGAGGATATATCGTGTTTCAAACTCCACAGGGCGGGTGATTTATATTGACCAGGTGGCAAATCTGACACCACACACGTGGGATCATAATTGCAATGTGAAGGTTCCTGCAGAAATTTTGAAAGAAAGGAAAAAAAGTGGGGTTGAGCAAACCAGAGAGAGAGAGAGAGAGAGAGAGAGAGAGAGAGAAAGTGGTGTGTGTTCATGTAAAATGCGTCAAGATGACCAACCAT
>JAVQJF010074997.1:0-31017 GCA_036023855.1 Gadopsis marmoratus
GTGCTTGAATGTGTCTGTTCTATAATCTTTCCTGCAAAATGGAAATCGTCCATTTGGCTAAATCTGGCACATCGACGGTACATCACACTGATGTTGCTGCTGATGTTTGCTGCCCATGATAAATAAAGCAAATCATTCTCACCTGGTCAATCAATCCAGTTCAGACAGTAGCTGCTGTAAACATGCTTTGTGTGAAGGTTAGTTATACTTGTGTGGCTCATGTGTCCACTGACTTGTTGAAGTTGATGAGCCAGATGGTGACCTCAGTAGGCGCCGCCTGGTCCCAGTGGATGGTGTAGCCTTTGGCCAGTGTGATCACTGGCTGGAATTGCTGGTAGTGTTTCCTCTTCCCCAGGGCGCCCTCTAGTGTAAGAGGCCGATCAGGGTACTCATCCCTCACTATGTGCATGTTCAGGTTGGAAGGATTACGTGTCTGGACGTAGATCTGAAGAAAGCAAAGCCACAAAATCAGAAGACTGATTCTTGTCTACTGTACTACTGTTATGCTACCTTTTAGGATTTAAGATTGTATGTATATGTATATAAATATATGTACTGTATATAGTGCTCTGGTTAAGAAAACAAAAACATGAATGTTTCCCAAAACACATTCAATACACTTAGTACGGAAAAAAAAAATTTAAATCATAAATAATAATCTGTTTGTCCAAGAATTTACCTAGCATTGCTAACTTTCCTGATAACTACCAACATCACTGATATGATTACAAGCCATCAGAATCAAACATCTATAATAGCACAGGCTAATTAAGAACTTAAGAACAATTCAGATGACTAAGATAAGACATGATGCAGGATTGATTTCTCATTTCACACTATAAACGTATTTATGATTTCAAAGAACTTTGATTGGGATATGAAAATATATGTAATCAACTAATGCCAAGTACGACTGTGTGAGCACACCTGTGCGTAATGGCCGCTGCAGATAGCAGCCCTCCAGTCAGGCACGTCAATGCAGTCGGGGTGACGGAGCAGCCAGTTGTCCTCTTTAACCAGGAAGGCTCCGGGATACTCGCTGACCGAGCCGTCGATATCGTGGAAGATGGTCGTCTTGTCCCCGTCCATCTGCATCTTATTAAACCAAGGACCCGGCTCCCCAAAAAACACACGGGACGTGATCTACAGTAGACGGATGGAGCGATAGGCATACATTTGAAGCTGCTCATAGTGGGTATTTTCTGCTTATATACATCACTCATGATTGTATCCAAAATTCCAAAGATTCCAAATGGTCTGTACAGCTCCAGTTTTACTCTCATTGAGGAGGAAAAGCCTCTGAAACAACATTTAATGCATGGGTAGGCTCCCTGTGTTTAATGACCTATAAGCCATTTTTTTCTAATACACAATAACACAATGGTGAAGTAGGCTGGCTTGGTGATGTTTTAAATGGTACAGTTTACACTGAATGGGGTCCTCTGGTGGTGAGGACAGCTCAGAATGATTGAACAAAACTTTATCCATATATTATAGTTTATATTAAAACTAAAAACTTACAAAGCAAGAGTTTTGAACCAATCCAATGGGCACTTTTGGGGTTTCTAAACAAATTCTATTTAGTTTCCACACGTGTCCATACGTGTAAGTGTAATTCACTTCAGATTTGTTTTTCTAGTTCTTACTTTCTCAGTTTTGACAAATTAAAATGTTCTTAATTTTCAGTTTTTTTTTTATTTTTCAAAAAGTGTTTCCCATGAATGAAAGTCCACCAAATTTGGCACAATGGTCCAGTCTAAACAGTGGACAGTTTTCTAATAATGGCACAATAGTAACAGTTTGGATTTTAAATTGTTGGGAAAACAAGTTTTGGATGAATATTTTCAGATTTAACCCAGTAACAATGAATTCAAAACAACTTTTAAGTTACAAATCAGTTATTCCCTTCATAATGTAAAAATGCCCTGTGGAGTATAAGAAACAAATACTTTTTTCATTCAGTGTTTCTTACCAAAACACATTTTTACCACACACTTTCAATCAGCAGAATGAAATGAAATCATGGCAGGAATGTGCATCACATTGCCTGTGTCCTCAGGCATGAGCATTATACTAACAAAGCAGGGACCCACTCATAAAAACATTTGCTCCATAGTGCCTCTTGTGGTCAAAAGGGTACCTTTTTACTCTGAGACCGGAACCAAGCTTGCTTCTCTAATTTTAGTACGAATCTTTCCATTTTGATTTAATCTCAAACAATCTGTATTCTATTAATGTCTCCACTTTGATCAGTGCATGTGTTCCGTGTATTTCACGCAGAAGCGGACTCACAGGTACGTGGTCAAAAGTGATGTCAGTGACATTATTGTTTGGGCAGCTCTGCCAGGAGTTGTTCAGCCTGAAGCCAAAGGCACTAGTGTGCCGTCCATCCAGCGCTGTGTATTTCCGGAACGTGCAGTTCTGCATGTTGATGGGCCCATCGTAGATTTGCATGCCCCGGATAGGAAAATCACTGCAGGGAAACACACACACACACACACCTGTTAGCAATTTACACTGTTTAGAAGCAAAGCAAAAAGTATTGTGATGTTGATGTAGTGCAGTGTAAAGTAAGTGTCCATCCACTACCCCATGCTTCAACACTATAAGCAGGGGTTCAAGCATCATATTATTTACCTGAACCATGTGTGTGTAGTTGGCTAACATTAACCTGGTTATCCATACTTTGTTAAGATCAGTCCTGATCCAGGACTAGAGTCTGTGTCTCATTGACTGATTTTAGTGTACCTTCATCACTGACTGAAGGTAATGTTCAAAGGATTAAAGACAATATTCCACAGCAGCACTGGTCTCACATCATCTTTAGTCTAAAAATTTGATTTTCATCCAAACTTCAAAGTTGAAAAGACTCCTCAATTCATTTGCGCACACACCACATTTGTTTGTTTTTCAGTAACAATAAAAGACAAAGATAAATCAATTTACATTGGATTCTGTGAAAAACATTGGAAGTAGTAGATTGGCGAGAAGTAGAGATTAGCTAAAAAAGAACCAAATGTGGCTCATGTGCAAATGGTTGGTGGCAAGTGGTAAACTATTTCAGTCAATGCAGTACACACCGTACCTCTAGTGGCTATTTACACTGTTCCTTACAGAGAGGCACTAACTGGATCAGGGATACTAATTGTATCCAAATTATCCAAATTTATTTTATCGTAAAGCTGCACTAATCAATATTTTTATACGAACAATAGGTCAAATGTAATGTGAAGTTCCCTCCCGCGCTACGGAGGTGCTTAGCCTCTTTTGGCCCACTGTTTTTGTTTTACTGCCAAAAACTTTACTGTACTGGTTTATCAGAGCGTATTCACTGAAAACAGCTGACTGCTGCTACTGGAAACACAGCTGGTGAGAGCACCAAGAGGGAACCAAATAGTACAACCAAAAACACACAGCTCAAAGAGGCAAAAAAAAAAAAGCTCAGTAGCGGTGAGGGAAACTGCAGAGTTGGTAGATATAGTACTGGTACAGTGAAACAAAGGACAAAGACTAACTACCACAATTCACATGCTGGAGTTTTTGGACTGAGGAAAAAGATGTGTGTGTACAGCTTACTCCCTGCCACGGATGGTGATGAAAAGGTTTTTTTATTCAGTGGCCTCATCAAATTGCCCTGCACAACGTGAGAGCACTTGCGCAATGGTGTGCGCAAGTTTATCATGTTGCATCAATGAAGGCTGAAAATGAAAAATATCAGACAGAAGTGCTTCATGTGGATTTCGCTTTCCCCCCAATAGAGTAAAGGAATCTCTGATAATACTGCAGATAAGACATTGTTTCTGTGCTCTGCCAAGTGGGCCGAGGCACGGGGCCGATATCTGGCATACCAACTCTATCAACACATACCAGTCTCTATTAAACTGCTACTCCACCCAAAATCTATTTCTGAGGCATTCTACACTTTGGCTTGAAAAGTGGATGTTAAATGTTCTCAGTTTGCGCTTCCACGAGGACCAGCAGCTGTGGTCAGTTTGAATACATGTCAGATATGAAGGATCACAGCAACAACATGTTTTCATGGCAGGTCATCAAACCACTCCTGCAGTACTTCTCCGCTGGCCATCATAAATGCGCAGTATGTTCCAAACCCATAGTTTACATATAGTATATAGTACGACAGAAGAAGTGCATTGAGCCATAGTTTGGCTAAACTTGTCACTGTTACAGTCCTTACTAACTGGCATCAATTAAATAAAGTTGACCATGCCTATTATTATTTGTGACAGAGCAAAATACCAAATTTTTATTGTTAACTTTCAAACTCACAGGATTACTGGAAAAACAATAGGTTCCTTGCAAGCTTGTTGCTCGGGACCTAGTACAACATCTGATAAATGATCACCTCATAAAGTGTCTATGGCAACATTACACGTATTTGGGATTGTTTTTATCCCCCTTTTGCGGCTTCATACACAGTCGATAGGAGTGGAGTTTGTGGGCTATAAACCAAAACAAGCTAATACTAGCTATAAAGTGTCACTTACATGCCACGTGGTAGGGTTCTGCCAGTGAGGTCAGATCCCCCGGGGCCCCAGATCCGGTTGTCAGGGATGGGCATCCCGTGATTGTCACTTTCACCCACAAACAGCGAGTTCTTCACCTGCTGACGAGAACCGTCATCATCTGGGAATGTCCCTCCACTGCGCACACACACAGGGAGAGTTAGAGTATGTGCCAGCAGTAGCAGCAGTACATGTAGTGATAACAGCATTGGAAAAGGCAGATGTAGTAGTAGTAGCAACAGTACTATATAATTGTTTTTTTGATCCCTCAATGAGAATTCACTTTATTATTTAACATCCTGATCAAGACATTATTGAAGTGATTGAAAACTGTGACTGTGATTCCTTGTTGAGTAAATAGCTCTGAGGCCAAGTAAATATAACGTATAAAATGCAGGCGGGTTAATGATCTGTATGTCATTTCTGTGCCAAATATCATCCCTAACACATAAGTTACTGTAAGATGATTTTGGGAAACTGGGGGCCCAGATAATTGTATTATCAATTAATATAATATTTTACCCCGTATGATCGTGTGAAGATATATGCTTTATTAACACTGCAGTGGACTGAAAGGAGTTAAATCTTCTACAGTATGATGTACATTTGTAATAAAGAACACAAATGATAAATCACACACTGTATATTGTTAAAGTCAAGCTTTTTTTCCCCTCAGCAGTTAGTGACATAGTTGTTGAACTGGAAAATCAGAAACCTGAAAGCTGAAACCATTTTGAATAATGGTATAACATACAGCATTATTCTGCAGTGCCCCTTTGAGTTAACGGTGTGGGGTGGAGCTCATAAGGCACAGGAAGTCCATCCACCATTAAGTTAAGCTGAAGCAAAAATTTGTATGCTGAAGCAGGTGTATTATGGCGCTGTTCACGTACTTTGTGTACTTACATCAGCAATGCAGAACTAAACACGGAACCTAGAAAACTATTCAGCCAATCGTCCCTCATTAATTTGCAACTAACAACTAACTAAATAACTGGTGAACCCTTTGTGGTGAACCCCGTCTGCTCTACCTATCGTGGCAGCCCAGGGGAGACAGCCAAGGCAACCCTAGCACAGGAGGCGGGTCCCCAAACGTAGGTTGTGCAGGTGATGGAGGGAGTGCACTTCCCCGTACATAGATTGCAGCCTATGGGCACCTGGGCGTGGTCACAGCTGTAAGCCATCAGCTAATCAAGGGAAGCAGCTGCTAAAAAAGCGGCATAAACGAGGCGGCTTTGGAGCCAATGGGAGAGCACGCTGAAGAGGCAAAGCTATCAAGACTTATCTCTCTCTGCTTTGCTCCGCAGGAAGGCGAAACAACTTCCTGTGGACTAAGGCCACGGGTGCCAAGACCCAGAACGGGAAGACTTTTCAGTTTTCTCCTTGATGGTGCATCTTGCCTCTGCGTCCCCTTGGTTGCCACACTATGCACATCTCGGACTGCCACAATTTGTTAGCGGTAGTTCCATTACGGCAACATCTAGCTGTCTAAAATTTATAATGTAATTCTCCTGTGGGAACGAGTTGCGTCCACGCGTCTGAACACATGAACAACATGCAAAGGGTGAAAAAGAGGACAGAAAGTTTCCTCCTTGACTTCACTGCCGCAACAGTCGACTATGACTTGGCAGCTGTAGTCTGTTAGTCAGCAGAGTGACACCCTGCTCAAGCCCTGCTCAGTCTCCTCCTGCTTAATGTAATCACCAACTTCAACGTCACCACCACTAAGCTTCCAACTTGTAACTTTATTTCTCACGCTTAAAAACACACTGAAGCTGTAGAGTGAGTAGATGAATTTCTGTGTTCAGTGTGATGACATTTAATGTCCCTGACAACCTCTGTAGCCTAATTTAGCCACTTGTTACCAATCGCCTTTTGTAAGACACGTAAAAGCGTCAGAATTCACCAGTGGGGTATTTGCTGATGTATTTCGTCATAGGTCAAAAACGTGAAACTCTTAAGCTTGTGTTAATAGACTTTATTTCAGGCACCTACCCAAAAACCTAGTCAAGAAACCAGACGAGGGAACTGGAAATGCAAAAATGCTGACTCATTTCTGAATTTTAGGACTCATTCCATGGATGTTTATCAAGGAACTGGATACAACTGGATCAACAGGACACAGTGTCGGAGTCGGGGGTTTGTTCAGTCCTATGAAAGCTGCTCAGTGACAGGGTACAAAATTATCCAGATCTTGTGCATCTCATTCAAATGAATGACAGTATATATAACTCTGGATTTTAACAACTTTTAAGACATCATGATTCTTAAATAAGGGATATTTAGGTGTTTGTACTGCGACGTTAATTATGCTAAGAAAAAAATCTGCTTATTTACAAATGTTTCTATCACAATGTTAGTCTATGTGGGAAAGTAATTTGGGGTCAGTGTGCATCACGTGATGGACCTGGAAGTTGAAATTACACAGTTTAGCCACTAGGAAAAATTGGCTTCAAAGCCCGGTGCACTTCCTGTGGGCTCGACTCACTCCTGCAGCACTCTATAATAGCTGTGTGTTTGTCTGTATTGACGTTTAAAATGAAAGATCACAGGTCATCTTAATTTTACTGACACACAGCCCCTGACGCTCAATGGCCTGCTTTATATCATCATTCTGGGAAATATCGTTTACCCTGTACACACTGAAATACCAAGCCGGTGTTTGATAATTTATACACTCTGGAGACTGTTTTGGAAAAGCTCCATTTCTGAGAAAAGGGCTGGGTTGAAGAGAAAAAGATGCATCTACAAATGTACGTGGCTTAGTGGGGACGGATTGCACAAACCCGTAGACACCCTCTTTCGTAAAGTCAGTTGAAAACTTCTCACCAATTCCCACCTCTGACCATTGCACCTCTAAATTACTTTTCACACTGCATCAAAACAGTCCTTTCCCAGTGCATACTAAGCAGACTCCTTATAAGGCATTTTCCAATTACTCACACAAACAGAGAGAGAGAGAGAGAGAGTCCTGCATCCCCCCATCAGGAAATGCAAACAGCAGTTCTTTATTTCTATCCATAGAAACGCAAAAAGTGATTTAATAGGGAGGGGGGGGGTCTTACCTTGCCAGAGTGAGGCCAATGCCATTATCAGCAAATCTAAACAAGAAAAAGAGAATATTATTGCTGTGAGCACAGCAACAGTCTGAGGTCTGTAGGAGACAGACACACACACACACACACACACAGGCTGAAGGAGATAAAAACGTATTAGATGGGGATGAATTTCTCACTTTCGCCTCTGTCATCTTACAAAAAAAGACCTGTGCTACCTGAAACTCATAATGACAGAAAGTTAAGAAACTTCACTCAAACAAATATACACTCTCTTATTTACTTAAGATCCACACATGCAGTACTCACTGGCAGTCATCCAGCCAGACATCCCCTCCTCTCAGCCAGGCTCCGTGGTCCTGGTTCTTATAGGCTACAAAATGATGGATGAGAGCAGGGACTCTGGGTTTGAAGGGGTCGGCATCCTCGTGGGGGCCATACCTTAACAGCACCACGGACATACACAGAGTGGACAAGGACAGTATTAGCATTTGAAGATGTTTACTTATTTGCTATACATTCTGGGCTGCAAAGTAACTGTTGTTGTTGTAATTCTGTGACTTTTTTATGTAAGAGAGAAGTCAACTGTCATATAAAGTTCCTTCAGATTTCGGTTGATTTGGTGATACTACAAGTGTGCTAATACAGGCCCCAGAGGTCCTTTTGAAATGACATGTATCGACTACAAACACCTGATCTACAGCTACTCTGTCAGAAATACAAGAAAGTAATTAGTGTATCTGTTCAGAGTAGCCAAACAGAATTAATCAATTCACAGTCTTAATAAAGAAGAGGCCGTCAACAGTGTAGTCCCAAACAGCAACACTGAGCATATGATTGAATGTTGACTTTCGCATTATGTGAAATTCATGCATGCACCAGCTTTTCTTTTCCACATCACGTCCAGAACATGCATGCATCATGTATCATCATTGTAATGTAGCTGGCTGTCTGGACTTGTCTTGAGATATTATGAAATGGGATTTAGGAGTGATGACGAGCACTTCTCCTTGTCGTTAACATGCTACGTTTACTTACATGTTACACCTGATTGGCATGGAATCAGCTGCCGAGCAGTCAAATGTTAGGGTAATGTAAAGTTGTTAGGGTAAAATGTTAATAACTTTGTTGTAACATCAACATTACTAAACCTTAGCATAGTTAACAAAACAATGTTTGCTGGTTAAAAACATATCTGTACAGCTAACTGATCGGTGCTGTTGAGAGCTATCGATAACTTAGAACGGTGTAGTTTAACTTTTTGTAGTTTTAGTTGACCCACATGTAAAAAATAAATCTCTCATCTATACTGACATGTGGAGTGAAGCCGGCCTCCCTGGTCCTTTTTGTAAAGCAATTAGGTGTTGCACAGCTGATAGCCATAGTTGTCCATAGTTGCTGCCCATAGGTGATAATCGTAAACAATACCCAGGTAAGACGGCGGATGACTCCAACTATAGATGACACTTTACTTTAATTTATAATAATTAATTTATCAAAGTTTAATGGAATTTACTCAAATGAATCAAAAAAGCAAACACACTTCAACAGCGCAGCTTAGCTGCTGTCTTCTTTTCTCATTGAGCAGAAGGATTGTCTAGAACAGTGTTGCCAACCAGGGGTACTGGCCCCAAGGGGTACATCTGCAGTTACCCAGGGGTACTTAGAAAATTGTGAAGCTAAGCAAACAAAAAGAAAATAGAAATGATGATTTGATAATATATCCACATATTTGTGTTAAGGAGATACATCAACACACACCCAAGACTCCAAATGTGTGTGATTCTGATCTTTATAGTTATTGTCACAATAACTTTGCCACTATGGCAGTCTGACTGCACAAGATGTGACTCAGTTTCCCACCAACCTGAGTCAGCTGTAAGTTGATTAATGCTACATTCAGATAGAATCAGGCGCTGCAGCAAAAATGCCATTTATCCCATTCAACTGAACGAGGGCTGAAAATGTACAACAGAATCAACTTTTGTAGTAACACAATCCGGCTTCATGCTGCGGCAGCCATTCATGCTGGCAATCAGACCAAAAGATGCCCAGGTTAAGAAGAACTTTGATTACCTCGTAGCATTGCAGCATCAGTTGCTTGCCTTAATATTCCACTGTTTACTGAGAAACTATAAAGATGGAAGAGAGACTGACCGATCGGCAGCGTGATGACTGTACATCAGCTGTTTAACCACGAGGGAGTACAAAGACGTCAATTGCCATGCAGTTGTTTGGTGCATCGTCAAGTTGGGATTGTTGGTTATTATGTGACACTCTCACACCACTGCACAACCCTGCATTGAATCGCCTGATTCTGTCTGAAAGCAGCAATAGGCTGCAAAAACACTAGTTGGAACAAAGACAACAAAAAGCAACAAGTCAAAATACTGTAAATGGTTAAAACAGCCAGATTCTGTTACTCCTAATGGCAGTAGTACAATTGCAAACCTGGCCAAAACTGCAAAAAAAAAAAACATTGAACATACCATAAAGCCATCCCTTTTATTAACGTTGTATAAAGGGGTACTTATGCCCATCTGACAGGGTTGTGGGGGTATGTCAGACATAAAAGCAGTTAAATTTAAAGATATAAATTCAACATAAATGCTGAATGTACATTCATGGTCCTTCATCATAAACAATAAAATATTGTCTTGACTTTGATTTAATATTCTGCTTTTCTTCTTAATGCTTAAAAGCCTCCTGCTTCTGTGATAGTTACAACAATGCATATAAAAAGTGGCCTTCGGTTTAGCCTACCATGCTATCTGGCTAACTGATGAGGGAGTGGTGTGTAGGATGTATTCATATTAAAATTCTGAGGTCAGGATGACACATCGGCCTTTTCACAGTGACCACATGGGACTAACTGTTACACAGACTGGTATTTTACTTTTGTGCTCCTGCTCGAGTTTAATTCAATGCAAGTAATCTCACTTCTACTCGAGTAAGATTTAAAGTGACACTCCCTGCTGTGTGTCTGCATTATACCGAATACCAACAGTTGGCGATTACAAAACGTCAACAGGAAACATGACTATTGCAGACAGCAAATCCATCATGCTGAATAATGCTGGGTGTGATGTGACTTCAGCTCGTCATGCAGGGCATTTGTTTCGGGGTGAGGAGATTTAGAGTGCTGAGGAGTCTGACCTGGCTCCAACCAGAGACAGGAAGGGTCTCTTGTCCTTGTCGTTTGCTCGGGTCGTCTTTACTCCATTATCAAGGATCATTCCAGCCTAAAACAGGAGGAAGATAAACCATGTCAAACCGAACACAAACACAAACGATGAAAAAATGTTAGAAATAAGTTTTGAAAGACATTCACGGGTTGAAGGACTTGCAGTGATTGCTCATCATTTTAGCTGAAACCATTATTTTAGTGTATTTCCTCCCTTCATGCAGAAAGAGTGCACAAGTGTAGTTGTGAAACATTTATTGGCTTCTTCAACCAATAAATCAGGATCAGTAGCAGAGGACTCAACACTTTTCCTCTGCGTTCCTTTCCAGACACATGCTCAACTGCCCGACATCAGGTCTTAATTAGCAGCAGTGCATTCAGATTAAATCAGCTGCAGCTGCGCTAATTTATATCATCACTCTTAACTAATATCCTGCTAAAATTTGTGGCCCGGACAGTGTTTGTGGTATATTCATTAAAGCTGCCCATTAACCTTAACCTGCTGACTTCTCGCCCTTATAGAGAGATAGATTTTCACCAAAGAGAGGAAATTTTTTTCTACAGCGTGTACATCATGTGTGCCTCCAGAACTAACTGACACTGAAGTCTAAGTGGGTAGCTGAGGCCATCAAAAATGTAAATTTGTTTTATAATGTCATAAAGGCAGCTGGAACTTCAAATAACCAGCAGGCTTCTCTGTGTGATAGCTTAAAGCAGCATTAAGGATGCTTTGACCACAAGAGGCCACACAGACTCCAAACACACTGACTGCAACATAGTTCTGCTATATCGCAGCTCATACTTCAGAGTAGGTACTATCCCAACACAAGAGGAACCTTGAATGGCATAGGTGTAGGTATTTGGTCCAGATGTATCTAAGTCTATATTAATCGGTTGAACACATAAGCAAATACAGCACCGGAAATAGCAATCTTTAAAAACCTGTGTAGCAGCTCGTAATGATAACCTTAAAAAATTGACAAAAACACAGACAAATGGATCGACAGTGGACGGTGAAGTCCAAGCTTTATTGAGTGTATATGTGATGGGAGAAATGCATGTGATTTTGACTTGTCAAAGCAAAAGGTAAACATTTTGTGAGTGATATTGCAACCGCAACCACTGGCCAGTCGGCTTACGTCATGCAAATAGAAAAAAAAAGCCCTTGAAGGTATTTAGTTCTCAAGGAGCTCCCGAGTGGGCAGTTCCTCTCAGGGAGTCCCCAGAACAGTTTGGTCTGAAAACGCCTACTGACAATTGGCTCTATCAAGAGCATTACTCTGCATTTAAAGCTCTAAGAGCAGGGGCCATCAACTACATTTGTCCAAGGGCCAGAAAAAAAAAAAAAAATAAATATATATATATATATAAAAAGAATTGCTCTGTCAGACCTTCTTTAAATCAAGGATAAATGTGGTGAATCATGTATTCTCAAACTGAGACAAAAGCTCAACACTACTACCAGTTGATTCAGAGCTCTTGGAGCACAATACTATAACTTTTCCTTATATAAAATAAAAATAGTCACACTGATAAAAAAAAGACATCCTCAGTGAGTTTGCTGCTGCTTCAAAACAAAAGACACCACCTCTGTGCTGCTGCCCTGAATGCCCAACCTGCAGCCCTGACACAACCTCTTCTCTCACAAACATCCTGGGGTGGCAGCCTGACGTGAGTTATGCTCCCATTAGGATGATCCAAATTAAAACTGAAGAAGGGAAGGATAGAGTGAGACGGGAGAGAAAAGAGATCACTGTTGGGGGCAGAGAAAGGAGGGAGATAACAATAACACTTCCTCCACCAGTGTCTCATAAATCTCGCTCAGCTCAAGCTTGATGCCGCAGGCGCCTCCAAACTCTCTCCTGTCCTCTGCATCTCATCCTTCTCCTTTGGCTCACTTTTCTCTGTTTCTGTTGCCTGGCCTCAATTTTGTTATTCTCACTATTCACCTATTGCTTCTCTTCTCTTTGTTACTTAGCCAGGCACATCTGAGAGTCTTTAATCCTGCTTTTCTCTTCCCTTAGCGCTTAGTGATAGCGTTTTAACATTCAAAATAAATGCTCACGATCTGAACGTAATGACTTCCAAATGTATCAATATGCTATAGTAGCTACTGGGTTTCAGGTCCAGTAACGCCTTGGAGAAACATCACCAATAAACATTTTTAGGTCACTAAAATCATGGAAACATCTAGGCCACTTCAGGAACCCTGTGGCCATTATTAGTCTTGCTGTGACATTTAGATTTATAATCGTATCATAAAAATTCTCAAATTTAGAGAGGCAATTTAGTATTGCACTTCCAGTTTGTATCGCAGTCGTTCTGTTATTAATAGGCTCGTTTGAGATGAGCCAGGCCTGCATAGAATACATCACCAGCAATCGCAGCACAATGCATGCTGGTTAGATTTGTGTGCGACTTGGATCTCCACTTGCTTTGACGTCATACAAACATAGGCAACAATAACCTCATGAGATCGAGGTGGCCGCAGTTTTTAGAGCAAGACGCCTGTCCGTTTTCAGACTTACCCTGTAGTTGGAATGGGCTCTGTTGTTGGTGAACTGGCCCATAGGTATGTGTTCAGTGTGTCCAGGGGAGTACAGCCCCTCAGAGGGGCCAGTAGGCACATGGTGGAAGATGAACCAGAAACCGGTTTCCTGAGGGATCACACACAAACATATACATATATAAAAAGCTGACAAGACTTTTATAATAACTATACATTAAGAACAGCAAAGAAACCATGCACATGTGTAGCTCATACATAAACACATGCACACTCCCACACACTTAACTACAGCCTGTGCATGTCAGCCTGTCTGTTTTTGTGTTGTCCTTCACAGGCATGCAAATGAGAATAGGTATTACTTTGCCGAGGATAAATGAGACTCCATTCAGCCTGACGTATCCTTGTGAAATCCCAGGAGTATGATCATAATTGGCACTCTATCATGACGAAAGTACGGCAGTGCCTCTGTCTGCTGTCTGCTTGATTTTGAAGTTAATAGGAGTACACAGCCATTAATCTGACCTGGCAACGTGGTAATGAGATAGACCTTCACCTGGAGAGAGATGGGGGGATGGGACAGAGCGGGGAAGAGAAGTGAAAAGCTGGAGTGAGAAACTCACCTCTGAGCCTGCAGCAGCACAGTTGATGAGGTTGTTATTGGGGTTGGCGATCCAGAAAGTTGAAGTTGCGCTATAAAGGGGGAGAGTGTTGGAAAGGGTGAAGAGAAAAGAGTTTGGTTATTTTCGCACAAATAGATTGAACCAGTGATGTAGCGGTAAATAAAGAGTGTGAACACTGCCTCTCAAAAGACAGCAACAGGAACTGAGGGAGAGAAATTTACGTTTATTGAAGTTTTTTTACCTACTGTTTATTAACAGTGCTGTCGGTACATAAAGGGACTTTGTATCATTTAATAGCAAATTGGGGAATTGGGGACAATTGATATTAATGGAGTCATCTTGTTTTTCTTATAACTGTAACCTCAGTTCTCTTACTAATTAAAACGTGTATGAATTCAGTAATGTATGGCGCAAGCAAGTAAATTCATGGATTCTGGTTTTAAACCGAGATATTTTTATGCTGCATTGACGTCACACGACATTACAAATGGTTACAGAATATAACTACACACAAATGTGGTGCTTTTGATTTCTCCTGGCATTTTTAGATGTGAAGCCTCTCTTTGAGGATCGTGATTATCTAGCCACACTCCAATGTGTAGTTTGTGTCACGTGATTCCGATGACGCTCGAAACTTAAAATGAAGCACGAAGTGAAAGGCAGATGGAGGCGAGCCCATACTCTGATAGTTATTGTTCACTCATTGTGTCGTCCCAGTGAAATCTGCAACTGCCCAATTCATTCTTAAATTATGGCTACAAATCTATTTTGAAGTCAAAGTGACCTTTGACCATTGAGTCAAAAGGGTCACCTATTCAGTGTCAGACCAGCTGTGAAATATGGTCATCAATTTTTGAGTTATGGACAAAAATGTGAATTGTGGGGTCACAGTGACCTTTGACAACCAAATTCTAATCCATCCAACTTTGTGTCCATGTGGACCTGTGTCAAATTTGAAAGAAAAAAACATCCCTCAAAGTGAGATCACAGAAATTGGATGGAGGACAACCCAAAACCATAATGCCTCTGGCCATGGCTATGGCAGGTGCAGAGGCATAATAATTTAAATAAGCAGGAGTCAACTGCAGGAAAGAGAAAGGATCAAAGCCTGGATCAAATTTCCACAACAATAATTGTATCATTTCAGCCTAGTAGATATGACAGACTCCTTTGAAAACAAAATCAAAATGGCAAAATGGTTATACATCCCTCATCTCGACCTATCCTGTTAACCTCTCGCCTAAATAATGCAGCCTTAACAAGGCTCCTCTACCCATCACCCCCTGCAGCAGCTCAGCATGGATGAAAAAGGAATTAGCTCTGGTGTAATCAAGGTTTCAGCCAGCCACAAACAAGGTTCATCCCCCCCCCCCCCCCAGGCACCTTGATGTGTTTTCTGTCAGAGAGGATGAGAGGGAAGGAGGTCCAACACAAAGAAAATAGAAAGAGAGAAAAGAGCAGATAGAATCTCGGCTCTCTTTTAGAGGAGTCATGTTTGATGAACTGACAGCGATGATGTATAGATGTATATGAAGTGGATTGCGGCATTAGAAAAGCCTATAGTCACATTGAAAGTGAATGTAACATTTTGATGTAACAAAAACTGAGCGTTTAGCAGTCTGACACGGTGTAAAGGTCACATGAGCTGGAAATATACAAACACGCTGGTATGCTTCCAGGCACCACTGAATCATTTACATGGAAGTCTCTGTAAAGTAACTGCTGTTATTGCAGACACTAACATGGATTAACATTGGCTTGAGGGAGGGGAAACTACATTCCTTCAACTAATTCAGTTTCCATTGAGGGAAAACATTTCAGGTTATAATGACAAAGTTGCAGAGGAATAATGCTGACAAAACATGTTTGTAGGACAGCCTTAATGTGCTGAATTGAATTTATTTATTTGGCTTCTTACTCTACAAAACAAACTGACAGCTGGGGAAAAGAAATCCTGAGAGAAAGAAAAGTTGTTACAGTCAACCCTTGCATTGTGCGAGCACAACAGAGGACGAAAAGGGCTTTTATGTTCCAGTAGCTATTGGTAGGCATCCCCAGAAGTGACAGATGCTGGAACAGCTGGAGTAACTGGAAACTACCTAGCAAAAGAAAAAGAGCCCCATTGACTAAGAAGGCAAAGAAGGCGAAGATAAAAATGAGGAAAAACAGAAGTAAATAGTGAACCTTGGACTGGCCGTCACTCGATGGAGAGAGCTGCAGGACTTGAGAGGATTCCAAAACGACTACCGGGTGATTTACTCTGCCTTTATCATAGCGCTGAGATCGGGGTTCCTAGTTCAAATTGGGATTCTTAGTTATTTCTTTAATCAATTTTATTCATACAGCACCAAATCATAACAGAAATTATCTCAGGGCACTATAGAGTATGTCTAGACCATAATGTTACTCTTTATATTATTATTTACAGAGACCCACCATGACCAGGCACTAGACGGCAGTGTTTTCTTCAATTCCCCCCTCCACCCTTACGCCAACCCGTTGTTGTCATGTACTTGTTTGTGCGTAGGAACACTATGTCAAACCATGTCATTGCTTCAATGTAAAATTATGACAATTTCACTTTAGCTCTTCCGCAAACATGCTTTTTTCGGAGTGGTGCTGATCGTTTCTTCACAGAAAATCAGGAAACAAATGCAGTGTAACATTTTGATGTAATTTTGATGTGTTGGCAGTAGTAGCTAGCCTCTGAGGCCACTTTGCGACAGCTGTGTCAACAATAATACCTCTTGGAAGTGCAATGGGGGAGTAAACGTTGAAAAGTTCTCAATTTCCACTTTAAATATCGATCTCTGACATTTCTGCCTCCACCCCGAACTTCACTTTTGTTGTTTTGCACAGTTGTTTCACATGAAATTTAACCGTGTCAAGAATGAATGAGCGAGAAATTCAAACCCTGGCTCCTTCAAGGAGGCCACATAAAGTGAAATGAAATGGTCAGACACTGCCCCTTCAATCCTGACGTCAGAGAGATGTGGTGGTTTCCGGAGCTATTACACCATCCGACAAGCATTTCTGAAGAAGTATACTTAGGGCTTAAGGGAATTATTTCCAGGGAAAGCTACGCCCACCCTCTCCTGGGCAACTGCCAGTGCCTCCATTTTCCACCGGATTTTGCCAATTGCTTTGATTTTGGTTTTCCAAGTTCAACTAAATTTAAATTAAATATATGCTGATCTCCACAAGTTCAATGGTATGACAGAAAACATCAGAGAGGACAGGGATAAAACTGTTATGACTGAGATTGAAAGGTCATGGGGAAAGTAGAATGACAGACAAAATAATATCTCAACTTAAAGGTCCACTTACTACCAGGTTTTCAACCTCATTAGAGGATGGGGTTTGCTTAGTTGTCATGTGACCTAAGTATGGAATGTCGGTCACATGATAACAGGTAGTTGTATGGGGCTAGATGCCACCTTCGGTCTTTGATCTTTGAAGATAGTAGTTGGTGTTTGATGTGAATGTCCTTTTTGATCTTTCTCTGGCCGTCCACTGATTCCTGGTTGATAACCTTTGACCTCTTCCAATGGATGCTGATGATGTCAGTCATTGTTGGCTTCTTTTTGACTTACATTTGTACTATACCACCTTTACAGACATCCCACTTAACTTTTTTCATAAATGTGCAAATTCATGCAAATGTGGTGCATGCATGCACACAAAAAAGCACCACAGAAAGCACCTTTCACACAAGGTAATTTTGGAAATATCACATAATGAAAATATCATAGTTCCATTTGCAGGTATGTGAGAAAAAGCAGCTTAGGGTAATGAATATGAATAGAAATGGAAGTTTAGCTCCACAGCAGCTTAGCAAATGACAGAACTAGACCATAAACCGCTCCTTTCTCCACTTTCAACCCCTCTACTCCCATTTTGGCTTTTTTCTGGGTCTTTGTTTCTCCCATCTCATATAGATATAGATCATTTGTTTGTTAAATGCATGCTCAAGCACTCTTTCTCACACACACACACACACACACACACACAAGTAAATAAGTAAAGAGTCTAGCTCATTCATCTGGCGTAGTTTAAACGACAATTCCATCCTCATCCAGCCCACATGTCTCCTGTTGCTAGCAAATCTGACAAAAATGTATTGTTCTCATCCAAGCATTTAAATTCTACACATATGCAACTCAACAATGACAGGGGAAGAGACAGAAGGAATCACCTGGGAGAGTAAAAAGCTGACTGGAAATTAATCATCATGATTCTTATAGTGGGGGACGTTGTTCGCGCAATCATGTTTGATTAAATTGGAATTATTGAACCACAGAAATAAATACACTGGGAATTTGAAATCATTATAGAATATATGTATCCAGACAAATTGGACAAAACCCTCATTATTGGAGTATAGTGCATCGTGTTATAATTGGATAAATTAGTAGAAGAAAGATAATAACTATTTATATTGCACTTTTAAAAACAGAGTGCTTTTGCAGATAAAGCAAAACTCAGAAAGCAATAAACCAGAAAGCAGTAAAAGATAAATAAAATAAAGCAAAATAACAGCTAAAAAGAACATCACATGAAAGCAAGTCTATAAAAATGGGTTTTAAGAAGTGATCTAAAAAAGGTTACTGGTTCTGAGAGCCTTATCTCCTCAGGCAGGTTGTTTCAGAGTCGAGGGGCCCTGATGGCAAAAGCAAGGTCACCTTTAGATTTAAGCCTCGACTCTGGAATGGCCAGACGAGCCCCACCTGAGGATCTAAGGCTGCAAACTGGCTAATATAGGGCGAGCACTTCTGCTATATATCTTTGGGTCAGACCCAGACATGCCTTACAAGTGATTAGTAAAATCTTAAAGTCAATTCTAAATCTAACAGGGAGGCAATTTTATGTTGCCTGATAAAACCAGTAAGACGCCTAGATGCTGTGTTCTGAACTAGTTGGAGGCGAGAGAGTAGCTTTTGGTTTATGCCAGAAAGGAGGGAGTTACGGCAGTCGCGTCTCGAGAAAACGAGTGTATGAATTACTTTTTCCAGGTCAGAGTGTGAAAGCAGTGGTTTGATTCTGGAGATGGTTCTTATTTGAAGAAAGCAGGACTGAACAACTGTTTATCTGTGGTGCAAAGCTCAGATCTGAATCCAATAGTACTCCCAAACCTCTGGCAGCGGGTTTCACATCAGCACACAAGACAGAGAGGGTTCGAGGGATTTATCAGTATGATTTCTGATTTTGAGTTATTAAGTTGAAGAAAATTTTGTATCAGCCAACAGTTGACATCATTGAGTGTAAGACAGCAGCTAGGCTATTTGGGTTGCCGAGTCTCGGGGGAAGCTATATCTGTGTGTCGTCTGCATAGCAATGAAAAGAGACGTTATGATGATGGATGATTTGACCAAGTGGAAGCATTTAGATAGAGAATAAATTTGGACCTAAACTTGAACCTTGCAGCACACCACAAGTAATGTGAGTTGTAGAAGATGAGAAATTACTTATGGTGTAGGTTCAAAGTAGGTTCTTTCTAGAAAGTAAGAAGAAAACCAACGAAGTGCAGTGCCCTTGATGCCAACCCAGTTCCCGAGACTGTCCGAGACAGTTAAAATGGCATGATCTACTGTGTCAAAAGCCGCTCTCAGATCTAAAAGTATTAAAATTGTGCCCCTATCTGCAGCTAAAAATAGATAATTTGTTACTTTAAGGAGTGCCGTTTGTGTCCTATATAAAGCTCTAAAACAAGACTGAAATATCTCAAATATGATATGACACATAAAAGTTGGGTTGAAACCACATTCTAAAACGTGTGATAAAAATGGAAGATCAGAAATTGGCCTAAATAGAAGGATCAAGGTTAGGTTTCTCTAAAATAGGTTGGACCACAACATGTTGAAAATTGACTGGAACAATGCCTTTTGCTAAGGAACTATTAATTATCAATAAATTACTGGGCCCAACAGTGTCAATCACCTGTTTAAGAAACTTAGTAGGAATGATATCAAGGCTGAACATGGTTGACGTCATGTGGGATATAATATCAGATAAAAAGGACAGTGATACAGGTTAAAAACTCATAAAATGACTAAGAATGAATAACTAATAATACTAACTATGAATAACTAACTAATGAATGATTTGAGAGAGTGATTTTCTAAAATTATATGAGAAGAGGGATGCTCTTGCTTCTTTAAATAATTTTTGATAATCATTCAGTGCATCATACATTATTAAGGGATCTGATATTTAAAAGATCCAAGTTTACAGGATTACAATTAGGGGCTCAGGATAACAGAGGTTGTAGAGGGCTTTCAATTAAATTGTTGATTAGCAGCTGAGTGGTGCAATATAGAGCTTGCTGCAGTGAGTCTATGGTAGGTGTCGGGACCACGTTAACTCAACATATGAATTTGTTCATGGTGTGATGTAAACAGGACTTTTATTTTGAAATTTAAGACGTTTTCCTCTCCTCCAATAACTCCCTGTATGACCTGGATGACGCCACTGAACAGGTCAACAAAACCCCGGCTCCCCTGTTGTTCTCTCTCTTCTTCTCTGACTCCTCTCTTCCTCTCGGACCTGGACGGCAGTCACTGAGGGGTCTACACGGAGGGAAATGATGGTAGTTATAGAAGAAGGCATACCAATCCTGTTTAGGGGGACTGAGTACGGTGGAGACTTAGATGATGGTAATGTCTTAACATTTCCTATCGTGCCGTTATGTCATTCCCTGAGGCGAGAGTCCATGTTCTCAGACAGCATCTGGGATCCCTTCCTGTCTTCATGCTTCAGAACGATGGGTCTTGCCTAGAACAGGTTGAAGTTGTTAATGTAGGGGATCACAGTGGTCTTTCAGCCGAGTATGTAGGGAAAGCAGTCTGGATCACCTCTCAATTCCTCTGTCGTGGGGGCCTGAAATGATGATCTTGTTACCAGTGTCCATCAGTGAATTAAGGAGTGACTGAAAGGGGGGGGAGGTGAGAGCAGCGGTGATGGCAGGGTCCTGGGGAACTGCGTGTGTGGTCGAGCTGGTATTGGGGTCCCAGGGAGCAGCGTGTGTGTCAGATGGTAAAACATCTGCTGGAGGGTCCTGTTGTACAATTTTAACAGTACAACAGTGCATTCTGGATTGCTCCTTAAAGATGGCCAATCGTTCAGTTAGCAGCTTGATTTGTCCTTTTAATTTAATAAGGAGGTCTTGTAAGTGGTTAATTCTGGTGCATTTGGAGCAGATAACACACCAACAGGAAAGACCTCATCTGGTGTTATGATAAACATGTCGCACAGTTCTCATTACTTCTGGGTTGCCGCTCTCCAGACCAGCTGCAGAGTTATGCATGGTTTGAAAATGAATGGATGTGAGTCTTTTTTTCTTTTAAATAACGGGATAAAAAACAAGTGCAGCGCAGTTGACAGGGCAACCCCACCCCTGCCCAATTAACCAGCCAGAGACAATCGGTTAAATCACCTTCCGCAGTCAGCGCTCAGTTTTTCTTTTAGCACAACTGCAACTGGTCAATTACATATAAGCTAGGTTGTAAACGGAAGAAGCCAGAATGGGACAACCAATTAGCCAGGCAGTAGACAAGAAACAAGGAGCCCCCCGAACGCACACACCAATAAAGTGCCGCGCTTTTCTGTTGCAGACTTGCGTTCTGTTCACGTTCCATACGTTTTATTATAAGATGAAAGGAGAAAATAAAAAATAAAAAGGAAAGCAGAAAGTAGAGACAAAGATAAAGTTATAAACAGCAAATCCTTCTAGTTCCCTCATGTTGGAGAGCAGGTGGATGACTCCATATCAGAGAAAGCCAGTGCCATTTTGCATCCTAACCTTGGCCTTTACGCTCTGTAGCTCAAGGCAGAGGCAGTGTGGTGAGATAAAAAATGTCATGAGAACTGGATTAAACGGCTTTATATTTTTTAAATATAATGCCTCTCTAACAAATTGAAGTTGCCAGAGCAAAACAGGCTACCTCTACTTTTGAATGTGTAGTGTGGGCTTGTATTGCTACTGCCAGTTTCAGCTTTAAACCACTGTAGTGAGGACTTGTCTGCATTGTGAGGCCAATTTGGCCAGTCATCACTACTTCAAAGTACTGTTTTAGGATTAAGACTGTGTTTTATGGCTAAGATTACAGGCTAAGTAATGCATTATGTCAATCAAAGTCCTCATAAGTACAGAAAGAGAAACATTTCTGCGTGTGATCGTGTGGTGGACATAGCCGAGCTGGGCTTTTCCTCATGTTGGTTGAAGTCTGTAACTTTTAATTGGGTAAAATTCTTGCTTTAAAGTATAAGCTCACAATTTACCAAGTCTGTTTTAAGAAACAATTGTCAGGTGGCCATAAAAACTTTGAAACGGGTTTTTGCTTGATGTAATAATTTTTAAAAGATTACCATTAAAAGATCCCTTTCTAATGCGCTTCCAATAGAAGTGATGGAGGACAAAATCTCAAGTTAATTTAATGCTTTAGAAATCAAGTGGTTATCTTCCAAACGGTACAGTGTTTTTAGCAAGAGAATTCCCCTCTGGGCCCCTTTTTTGTGGCAGCGCAACAACCGGTGTGAAAGATTGGCATTTTCATAATGCTGAAATTCACTTGGCGCAAAGTGCACGGGTGAAAGTAGAGGTTGATGGAAAATAGGTTGACACTATCCAGTGAGAATAGACACCTCAGGATGACGTCTGTTTCTGGCACAATGCCAATCTGCCACTTTTCTGAGGATTTCATCAACTGCAACATAAACAATACTTGGAGCAAATGCACAGCAATAAATATAAACCAATTATTTTGCTTGCACTAAAACAGAAACCTTTGTGTCACTATCCTTCCACGGAAACTCAACAAGGAAACATCCCACACTGCATATAGTGAGAAATCAATTGAAACATCAGAGCAGGTCTGTCGTATGAACTGAAATTGACACAGAAATGTATCAATTAACAGCTTACTAGAACTCAAGAGTATCCATACTGGTTCTGTGTGCCGTTCCATAGGATGCATATTTGGTGGTGTCTAAGTCATTTCCTGCAGCTGCTACTAGATATTTCCAGAGCACGTTGAGTTACACATTTGTATGCATAACCTTCAGATCAAAACCGTGTTTAGAGTTTTTTATTTGTTTTTTCACTGATGTGTGTGATCACAGGTTGTGTCATTCTCTGACCTTTAAAATGTTGGCGGAAAATTGAAAATGCCATCTACAGTTTTGACTGAGGAAAAATAACTGCAGGTGCTGCAACTCCCATAGTCCAACTTCACACAACTACAGAGAGTGTAAGAAAATGGAACTGGAACTACAGTCAGACAAGTGTTTTTGTGTGAAAACACTATTCTGACACGTCTCATTATTTCTCTTCTTGTGTAGTCAAGAAATATGTGGAAACGATTTATTTACTTAATTGCCTCTGCATTTGTTCTTGTCTGTCTCTCAGGTCAAAACAGAATTACCACCTTAACGAGTATATCAGCTGTCAAGTGAAAGTGTCTTGTTTCAGATGAGTATCTTTGTTCATTTTATAACTGTAGATGTGCGGCATTTTACATAATTATTCTAACTTTGCTGTGTTGGAACAAGTGTGGCGTGATAAAGCTAGTTTGACATTAATTGGTTCTATTTGTTGTATGTGTGTGATATAGGAGGCATATTGGTGTGGTGGGTCCACATTAAACTCTGCAACATGATTGGTGAATTGTCTTTGTGTTAGGTATAATGGGAAATATGGAAGCTACATTATCATTTACAACAGTGTCATAAGATGGAACCTATGTGGAGGTAACAGTCCCAGTGAATATCCTAAATACCATGTTTGTGGTTAAATCCGTCTGTAACTACCATTACTATAAGTAACATAAATTAGTAGGTATTTACATCCCCGTAACAAAATACAGTCAATTTTTTGGGGGAAGTGATACGTTTTTCATTGTGTTGTCTCTGTACTCCAGCACATCGAATCTGAAATAAAACAGACTATCGAGTGATGATTTAGTTCATATTAATCAATGTTCACATCGGTTGTACAGTGTCAGATTCTATAACATTCCAAAACAATGAAAATGACATTACTGTCCCAATACTTTTTGACTGTATTATTTCCAGTTATAATACAAACAGAAAGGCTCCTCCTCCTGGCAGAGGACCTCCTTCTACATCCTTTAATCCTCTTTTAGAGAGCCTCCACAATCTCAATAACCTCCAGTTTGTAGGTCTCTGCCTAGACCCTCAAAACTATTTCTTTATTCAGGATCTGAGTGAGCTCCATGATGTCAGCGGGCATCTGGCTTTCAGCTGAAAGCTCTGTGAGCATTTGGGCCTCCTCCAATCTTTGGAAATGTACCTCCCCATTCAAAAATCTGGCAGTTCAATAAAGCATATATCTTACCTGCAATCTTGGCGTGGGTTGGCCACATATCCTGGGAAAGCTCCTTCAGTGATGTCACGGCACATTTTGCCATCCCTGTCTGAAGGCAGCAGGGTCCCAGCTCGCACCATCAGACCCAGACAGTGGTCAAAAGTGTTCCTCTCTTCTGGACCATCCTCCGTGAAGAAACAGTGGCCTAGCGTGTCATAGCCAACCACATCCTTTACCTGGGAGGGAATAGAAACTTTGAACTTTACTATTAACGGGCTGACAGTAAGTCACACTAGTGTAAGGCTTCCAGAGAAATAATTGCCAACAAAGAGTGCAATTGTCTGTGAAAGTGTCAGAGCATTTCAGGATGTCACTGGAGTCAGCAAAGGCACAATCCAGCATTTAATTTTATTAGCATAAAACCAGGGTTTTTCAGATTAAATAAACAAGATATATAATGCGAGTGTTTTAGAGGTGTTGGTAGGTGGATTTTGTCACGTCAAGACAGAGCGAGGCTAGTTATTTCATCGTGCTTCCAGTCTGTTGTGCTTAGTTATGTGTCGTTCATGAGTGAACTATTCTTTTGATACGAACTAGTAGGAACGAGTCGTCTCAGAGAGTAACTTGTTCGTTTTGGCCGCATGCACGTTGCACAACAATGATGTATGAGTTTAGTGTCTCTCACGTGACAGCTACACAGGCTCAGGATTGGACAGAAATTAGTAATATGAGGAGTAGTTCTGCAAATTGTTCATTCATTTTACACTTGACAGCTATGCAGCCTCATGATTGGACAGAAATTAGTAGTAGTTCACCCCCCCTTGACAAAATGAAGAAATTACTCAAAAAAATAGAACTGAACTAAAGAACTAAGTCACTAAAATGAACCGGTTATGCCTTATAGTTTTGGTTATCACTAGTTGTGCTAAGCTAACTGACTGCTGGCTGGAGCTTCATATTTACTGTGCAGATATGAGAGTGGTATCTTGAAAATACAAAGTAAAAACAGATTAAGAAAAATAAATGTGAGTATAAATTCTTAACTGACCAGCAATCCATTGGAGCCATGGATGGTTACACAGCGGGAAAAGGAGTGGTGGATGGATAGATCGCTGACAGAGGTGGGGGGGTCGTAGCCTCCCTTCTCATCCACGTCTCCGTTCATATGGAAATGGACCGGATAATGTCCCATTGTCTGCTGGCCCATGTGCTGGAGCTCCACCCCAGATATATGAACTGCACTGAATCCCCGCTCCACCTGACAATGACAACAGATAAATGTCCGTCACTCCTGCAGAGTGATCATGTTGTTTCATCACTCAAAGAAATGCTATAACTGTAATCATTGAACACAGCCAAAACTACTTTGTAGTAGTAGTAGCTGTTTGTGAATAAAAAAATATCAAATTGAAAAAAAGGAGGGGTGATGATGGCAAAAGGATTGATACTGAAAAAGGAGTGTCACAGAGAAGAAGCGGAAGAGCCATGGTGAAAGAAGAGACAGAAAAGAGGAGGGTGGGAAGAATGAGACAAATGCAGAGAAAGGAGAGAGGAAGCAAGAGAAAGAAATTGCTGGGGAGGGGACTTTCAGGTGTTGGGAGAAATGAAAAGAAGTGTGATAAGAGGGAGGTATGGATTAAGGTGGGTAGGGGGAATGGAAGCAGGGAGAGATGAAGGAGGTTAGTCCACAGGTAAAATGAATAAATTAATGAAAGGAGAGGAGCATGGGGAAGAGGGAGGAAACATGGGAGGTAGGGAATTGGCTAGAAAAAGGGATGCAACAAAGATGAAGGGATAGATAGAATAGAGGAAAGGAGCACGAATAAGAGAAAGAAGGGATGAAAATACTTGTTAGAGGCAGTTAACATGATAGGGGAGTTGATCTGGAGAATGACAAAGAAGGGCAGATGGAGATTCATAATAGAGAGCAGAGTGGCTCACTGATGAAAAACAGCTTTGTTCCACAAACCAGAGCCACTGTTGCACCACATCGTGAGAAAAACCTTGCTAACCAACACTTCTGCTGATTTTCATTGCAAGTTCAGTTAAAAGATTGCAGCCTTCTGAAAAAAATAAAATGCCACAACCCCCTGCTGTTTATGAAACTTAAAAAAGAAGCTGTAACAAAGGCTGCTTCTCTCAGCTCGTGACAGCTGATATTAGTGGACATGAGGTTTTTACACAACAGTGATGGCACAACTGTCAAGGGGGGAAGTATGCTCTGAGGGGTTCATTTTGAAGGGCTTCAGTGGAATCTCACTGAGGTAGCTCAAATGTGCTGCACACACACCATGCATGAGAAATATGTGACACGAGCCTGTGGTGGAAATTTCTAATAGGATATGATAGCTCTGGGGAGAGAGAGGCATGAAGGCAGCAGGAATACAACCACAGCCTCTCTCTATCTTACTCTCTTCTTCTGTGTTCTTCTGTCCTTACCTGTCTCTAAGTATCTCTCACCGCTATCTTTTCACCTCCTGTCGACAGGCCAACAGGCTGATACATAGGGCATGGGCTTAGTTTTAACCTGCTTTCATTTTTACATTAGTGCATTAAATTTTTTATTAGCCAAATGTGGAAATACGTATCTGTGAGTGCAAATGGCCACATGGTGCATATTCAGGGGCCTTGTAGTCCTTCTTCAGCCAATCTAGCCGTGTGGCTCATAGGATAGCAATGTGGGTCGATTGGTCTAGTCTTATTAGCTTATTTCTGGAGCTTTTAGCTACTAATATGACATGGCCTTCATCAGCAGATAGAGTTTGCCCAGTTGTCACAGAGATTGATGTGTTCATCCATCTATCATCTACTGATATAGACCACATGATACAGTTGAAAACATAACCTTAGAGGAAAAGACAATGGATCTTGAGTTGAGATTGTTTAGTCAAACTACCCTTTTCCAAGGTCAAGAACTTTATTGTCCAATATTGGATGGATTGTCATGAAATATTGTCCCCTCCGGATGAACTGTAGACTTGTAGATCCTCTTTCATCTATTCACCCAATCATCAGGTCAGAATTTCCAATTTGTCCAATTATGACTAAATACCTACTAAATGAATGATAGTCCCATCAGCCACAGTTGGACTTTTGATTTAGTGCTAACATGCTTAACTAAGATGGTGAACATGGTAAACATTATACCTGCTAAACATCAGCATGTTAACATTGTCATTGTGAGCATTTTAGCATGCTGACATTAGCTTTTAGCACCTAAGAACAGCCTCACAGAGCTGCTACCGTGGCTCTAGACTATTATTTTTGTATGACTTTTTGTAACTAATCTTATTTTAAAATGTAATTTCTACTCTGTAAACTTCATTGCCCACATGAGCATTGAAGTGCCCCAGCAGAACTATATAGAGTCCCTAGACGGTTTCCGCCCCAGGACCCCACCCAGAGAGACTCTGAGACAGCCAGATACTCCAATTCAATTCAATTTTATTTATATAGCGATATATCATAACAGAGTTATCTCATAGCACTTGTTAATATAGAGCAAGTCTAAACCAACACTCTTAACTCCAAACTGCTGTTCAGTGCATAAGCACAAACAGTCAGAGCTGTCTCCTTAGCAACTTATAGTAACATGGGGTGGCCCTCTCATTTTCTGAGGAGAACTCCAACACAGCACCGCTCATCCCCACACATAACCCCTATCCAATTGTTTCCCTCCCAGCTCTATACATAGAGGTGAGCCCACCTCCCACACAAGCTCTGGTTTCTACCCAGCCAGAGATGTGATGTTCAGTGTCCCTATAACCAGTTAGAACCCTGTATTGTTAAGGTTGAAAAGTATTATATAGGCCATTTGTATTCAGGGGTCAGACTGGCCGATGACCATGTCACTGTGGTTGACCACATTGTCGATGTCAAAATTGGATGAATCTGCAAAAGTTAATTGTTCTGAATTGGGCAACTAAAACACAAGACTGAGGTAAAAGGCGGGTTCACTACATGCCCAAACACCACCCCAACTTCCACAATCTTTCCTCACTACACTCACTATGTTGTCTTCTCTGTAAATGACAAAGTTAGGCCAAGAGCGTACCTTCACGTGTCCTCCAAAAGTGTCAAAGTTGAAGAATTTGCAGGCCTCGTTGCCATAGCAGCCTGGCTCCATGTCACCACGGAGCAGGATGTTACGACTCAGCAGGCCCACCTCCGCCCTCATATCTACCCCGTCCACCTCCTCACCCATGTGGATGAACTGGGCCTTACCTGCACAAACACATGAACAAACGTGTACACACACACACACACACAGGCTCAACATTTAAACATTACAACAAATACAATATAGAGACATCTGTTGAAAACTGAGCTATGGATCTGCACTCGTCCTGACAGTGCTGTCTGAACCTTCACTGTTTCTACTAAACAGTGCATTCAACAGAGCTGAGCGCAGTTTAAACAGATCAGATGCCCATCCTCACCAGAGATTGAGGAAAGTACATTTTGTTTTCTGTTTGCCGTGTATGTGTGTGTGTCACTGAGCAGATGTTCCAGATAATTGAGATGGAGAACATAATGGCAAAGCTGAGTCAATCAGTTTGTCGAGAGTGTGTGCGAGCGAGAGAGTGTGTACGAGAGAGAGAGAGTGCGAGAGAGAGAGAGAGAGAGCGAGAGCGCGAGAGAGCGAGAGAGTTGACCAAATTTAGGCTACATGCACACTAATATGTTTTCATTTAAAATGCATAACTTTTGTTATGTACTTTTGCTACACCTAGCACCCACGCTACTCCAGCGTTTCCAAATCCCTAAAACGGAGACCTTTTAAAATGCTACAGACCCCATTTTAGTTTGAATACTCTGGGATTGCGTTTTACAGAGGATGAGTGAAAACAAAGATGTTTTAAAATGATCACGCAGACATCCATGCTGAATTAACCACTTCAGGACACATCGTGGGCAACCCAATCAGGATGCAAATGTGGGTAACATATTTCTGACCATCGGCAAATTGCTGGAAAAGTTACTGCTGGTTTGATAGAAAGGTGTCAGAACGCACAGAGCATTGCAGTTTGTTGCATATGGGGCTGCGTAGCCACAGACCGCTCAGGGTGCACCGCCGAAACGCCTACAATGGGAAGATGAGCATCAGAACTGGACCACAGACATGGCACCAGGATGCACTGTGGGAAGAAGGCAGTGTGATGCTTTGGGCAATGTTCTGCTGGGAAACCTTGGGTCCTGCCATTAATGTTGATGTTACTTTGACACGTACCACCTACCTAAACATTGAGCCCTGCCACACTGCAAAAATGGTTCAGGAATGGTTTGAGGAACACAACAATGAGTTCAAGGTGTTGACTTGGCCTCCAAGTTCTTCAGATCTCAATCCAATCGAGAATCTGTGGGGCGTGCTGGAGAAACAAGTCTGATCCATGGAGGCCCCACCTCACAACATACAGGATTTAAAGGATCTGCTGCTATCGTCTTGGTGCCAGATACCACAGCACACCTTCAGAGGTCTAGTGGAGTCCATTGGTCAGAGCTGTTTTGGCTGCAAGAGGGGGGCCTACATAATATTAGGCAGGTAGTCATAATATTATGGCTGATCAGGGGGTACACACACGCACACCAAGTATTTAAAGGTAGAGTTTATGCATTTTGCATAGTATGGCTCATTAGAAGGCCAATTTACACCTCAGCAAATGAGCAAGTGAGGCTGAGGAAAACAAAGAATCCCATGAAAGTTAGGGATGAGAAGAAAAGGGCAGCAAAATAACAGTAAGTGGGAGAATGGTGCAGATAACAGCTCTGTTTCATGAATCCTCCACTCCTACACACATCCTGAACAACGCAAATGTGCTGATTAAGAAAAACAAAGCAATGCCAGGGAAAAACTGAAATAAAAAAAAATGTTCAATTGCAAATTCTGAGAGACAAAGGATCACACACCCACCTGCTTAATCTTTTCTCCTCCTACTCCCTCCACCAGCACAGCCAGGACTCAAAAAGTACAAATAAACACTTTCATTCCAGCTCAGAAGTAAAAAACATCAACAGCTCAGGCTTAAAAGATCCCAGTTTACTACTAGTGTCTACTGTCCATCAGTTTTTCCACCTTGTTGTACTTTTTTGAGGGAATTAATAACCAGCCTTGTTCATTTTTTTCAACTCTCGTGCAAAAATTAACTATATTTTGAGTTACTGATTGTTCATGTTCATTGTTCAATTGATGAATAGTTCTTCACGGGGAACAGCGGGTGCTGCCAGGTATGATACAAGCTGCTGGGGCTAGTTGGAACTTGATCATGTGATAATGGTACGAAATGTGCAAATGTAATCTGCCTACAAGAACATAGTCACTGTTACTTAATACAATATTATCACTTCTGATTAAGACTGACATTTCCTGAAACATTTTGAATAAATCATTTTATATTGAAATCCGTGATTTGTTGTTAACCATTTTTAAAAGCAAAAAAGGTTTACTGAAAGTATCAGCCACCATCAATAGACTCTTCACAACAGACAGTTTGATTTTTCATAGAAGGTAAAGGGCAGGTTTAACTAATACCATTAATGATGTATTTGTTCCATTTAAATGTCCAGTAAGACATGTCAGTCAGGCAGCATGCTCAATACCTGGGCCCTGGAACATCAAAATGGAACACAGCCATCATTTTAGGTTATAGACATAGTGTGTATATTTATTTATTTTTATATAAAAGAACACACACACACACACACACACACACACACACACACACACACACACACACACACACACACACACACACACACACACACACACACACACACACACACACACACACACACACACACCTGTCC
>JAVQJF010075013.1:0-47142 GCA_036023855.1 Gadopsis marmoratus
TTTTTAGTGACATTTTCAGCGGAAGGTTTTCTCTTCAGTAAACTGGTTACTTAAGCTGGTTTGGGTTAGTTGAGTAATTTTCATAATCTGAGTGTAAATGGAAGATGCCTGTTGTAAAGTCTCACGGCCACCTGTGGGATCTTCACGTGTCTGGTGTTGGTCTCTTCTCTGCAGTGGCTGCTGGACTGTCTGGCCTGCCTGCTCAAGTTGATTTGCCAGTTTGCGGTGGACCCCGCAGACCTGGACCTGGCCTACCACGACGTCTTCTCCTGGTCCGGCCTCGCCGACAGCCAACGCAAGCGTGCGTGGCCGGGCAAATCCCGCAAGTCCACCGTAGAGCACGGGAAAGGCCTGCACATCCCTCGGCTGACCGAGGTAAGCGTTTGCCTGTTGAAGACCTGTGCAGCAGCGATCGTCTTCCACTATCGGGGATTTAGATGGTCAGCTGATCTTTCTGTTGGTTTGCAGGTGTTCCTCAGCCTCGTACAGGGTACCAACCTCATCCAGCGTCTGATCAACGTGGCCTACACCTACGACAACCTCGCACACAGGTGACAAGATACAAACGCACTCTGCCGGTATATAAATACTAAATCTACCAAGTATAATTTACACGCTGTCTTTTCGTTCAACAGAGTTCTTAAGGCTCAGTCTGACCACAGGTCTCGTCATGAAGGTGAGAACTTATAAAAAAAAAAAGATTGGCATTCATGATGTGTATATATATATAGCTCCACACGATGATCAGCGATAAAAGGAATGACCTGTCGATATCTCGCAGTCCAAAACAAATCGAGTGAAAACAATATAAATGGACCTGATGCAGGAAAAGAAAACAGTCTACGGTGGGATGTTTAACAGTGACGTGATGTTTCTTTTTAGTGACTCACTACTCCATGTGGCTGCTGGTGAGCTGGGCTCACTGCTCCTCCACGGTGAAGTCCAGTCTGGCCGACAGCGAGCACCTTCATGACTGGCTGAAGAAACTGACCCTGCTGGTGCCTGAGGTAAGCGAGTCCAAACCGGCCCCCCACAAGTTTACAATGAAAGTAACCAAGTGAATTAATGGGTTAGGGTTAGGTTAAGCCACCTTCCAGCATCTCCAAAGCTCACTAATTCTGCCTGTCTTTGCTTTTTATTTTAAAGCACGTTGAGTCCATTAGTCGTATAAAATGAGCTCTATAAATAAACTTAACGCGACTAATTAACACATTATGTCTTGTTAGTTTCATACACACAAAAACAGAACTGTAAAAACAAGTTGTGATCATATCTTGTTAAAACACATGAGATGTTACCATAGCTGTTTCCAGTCTTTGAGCTACGCTAAATCGCTCCTGACCTCAGTTTCATACAGATCAGACGGATATCAGAATGTTTTCACGAGTGGTATTGCGAGAAGGCAAATGTCACACTATTCCTTTGATTTGATGCACAAGAGCAGGCGTTCTGCATGCAGGCTGTCAATGATCCAACTGAATACTGATGGCACCAAATCACAGGATTGAGAAGCCTTAAATGTGCAGCTCTGTCTATTGCCAGTGTGTACCAATCCAAGTCTGAGCTATACCTCCATGTGATCTTAACTGGTATGAACCACAGAAGAAGAGCGCAGGCAGGAACCCAAGTTAAAGTTACAGGGATTGAAAGTGAAATCTCTACTCTTGAAACAAAAAAACAGGCAGACTTCACAGCTAGAAGCAGAAGTTAACTAAATATTTTTATCTGTTGTTGTTGTTGTTACTTTCAGCCGGCTGTGAGACACGAGGCGTGTAACGGCCTCTACAAGCTCTCTCTGTCGGGTTTGGAAGGAGGAGAGTCCATCAACAGATCCTTCTTGCTGCTCGCCGCCTCCACGCTCCTCAAGTTCCTGCCTGACGCACAGGCCCTCAAACCACTGAGGGTGGGTCTTTCTCTCTCACACACACACACACACATAAGCTGAACCCCACAGAAGGAAGTACACACACACACACACACACACACACACACAGGAAACTCACATGCAAGCTGTCTGACTCCATTTGAGCATTGATGCAGTGAAACCAGTCTGTCTCTGAGACATTGTCCCTCTGGTGGGACCGATGCTGGAGACACTCTGAATACAGCTGATGTATAAAGGCGCTGTTTTATTTTCTTGTAACATTTAAAATCCTGTATTGTTTGCATCCATGTTGATTTAGCTTGCAGTCTTCTTTTCTTTTTTTATTAAGTATTAATGTACTTCCAGTCCAAATATGTACAAAACACAACAACAGCAGGAGTCGCAACTTTACAAACAAGAACCCACCACACCAGCCGGCTAACATAATTGCATTCAAATTGCTAGGATGTGCTGTAGTGAGTTCCAATGAGTCCGCCATGTCCATATCTGAAATAACAATAGTACTGTCTTGGAGTGTGAAAGTCAGCTTTTCCAGAGGGAGTATTCTCAGTACCTACTTATACCAACAGAGCCGGGGTGTTTGTAGAAATCACGACTTTGAGATTAGTCTTTCTTGCAATATACTGTATGGGACTATTCCAATCATGTTTAGCGTCCACTTTAGCTGTCAAACTACACTGAAGAGGCGACGGCTCCAAGTTGCGTCCAATCACGGCGATCGCCTCATCTTTCACTTCTGTCCAACACGTTTTTGTCTTTGCACATATCCAAAACACATGTTATATAACACATTCAATAACGTAGGAGAGGCCAGACGAAGCCTGCCCCTCAGCAATGGTGTTCAAGCCTACAGTCTTCCTCTTCTGTCTTTGTTGGCGCATTGACTGCATTTCTCGGCACATCGCCGCCACCTGTAGATCAGTAGGATAGTGTGTAACCATTTGCAGGGGCTGTGCATCCACGAGACAGACGCAATGTGAATTCTCTCATAAACAAACAGCTCCTTTGCTTTGGGTTTACCCCTGCTGCAGATGACTGGTGGTTACCTGCAGAATGTCCCGTCTTTCATCACACTCTTCACTGCTAATGCTTTTACATTAATTCACATACCACTGAGTGCAGAATGCGTGCACTTTGCTGTCGATCAAGGCGTTTGATGGTAATGCGTGCATTTGCAGGTGGAGGACTACGAGGAGGAGCCCCTGCTGAGGACGGGCTGTAAGGAATACTTCTGGCTTCTCTGCAAACTCATCGACAACATCCACGTTAAAGACGCCAGCCAGGTGGGCAACCCCAGACCACAGCACTGATGATCACATCGATCTGTAGCCAGTTGGTAGCTGTTGTGATGTTTCATTGAACTGTTGCTAGTATTGGTCTGTTTGAACTCACAGAAGGTCTCTCCCTCTCTGTCGCTGGCCGGCTCCATGCAGACCACCCTGCTGGACCTGGACGCTCTCGCCCGACATCTCGCCGACTGCATCAGGAGGTCAGACAGTCATAATCTGAATACGGGAGTTTTATATACAGTGAATTGTAACTGGGTAACTGGGTTGATGTTGGGTTTGTGCCATCTAGTCTTTTGGTGTATGGTTTTATGTACAGGGTTCGTACAAAGTCTTGAAAATGTGCGAAATGGCTGATTTTAACCGGTATGTTTTCAAGGTTATAGGAACATGATTGAATTTGAATATATGTTCATTGAAAACTGCTTGCTTTTGCAACATAATCTGGTGTCTCGTCATCGACACAATCACTCATGGAAACCAAAAATCTTTTTAATATTTGAAATGAAACGTCTCCCGGCATTTATTGTAACAAAGGCTTTGAGAGTCTGGGAATATCTTGCTTTTCATGGCGCTTTCATGGTACAAGTTTTTAAAAGGCCGTACAAACCCTGTAAATAATGTCTCATGTTATTTGTTGTCCTGAATGGACAAACAAATGGCAAACCTCCACATTGTGGACGTTAAAATGTTTGTCCAGTTCGTGAAACACTCCCTAGACGTCTAACGTTGTATACTGTGTTGATTTTAAAGGTTTTCGGGGTTAGTTACAACTTGGGTCTTATGTGTGTAGTTGTGGCTGTCTATTGGTAATAACCCTGTGGATTCCAAGTTAAAGGGTCAAATCTGGGAAGAGTTTTTGCCAAATAAAGCAGTTTAGATAATTGTCCTCCGGCCTGTCTGATCATCTGGCTGCACGTGTTACTTGACTTGTTGGACTTTGTTGCCATTTAATTCTGTTCAGCCACCAATGAATTAGGAGCTTAAGTTGCCTCTAAACATATTGTTTCCCTGCAGTCTTTCAGATAAAGGATGTAGACGGCTGTAAAGTTTCCATTTGGGCTATAACCAATTTCTTGAATATTTCTGATGCTTCACTTTGGCACTTTTGTTCATGACACGAAATCACGAGGAAAAGGGAAGCGCAGGAGTCCGACGTGATGAGCGGTGGCTGACTTTTCTCAACCAGCAAAGCTTTGTGATTGTCTCTCCAAGAAATGAAGTGACTTCTGTAGAGCATGTTGTTCATGACCTCCGTGTTCCTCTCTCCTCCAGCCGGGAGATCCTGGACCAGCAGGACGGGACGATCGAGGACGACGGGCTGACCGGCCTCCTGCGTCTCGCCACCAGCGTCCTCAAACACAAGCCTCCCTTCAAGTTCTCCCGCGAGGGTCAGGAGTTCCTACGGGACGTCCACAACCTTCTCTTCCTCCTGCCCAGCCTGGCGGACCGAGCTCAGCCCAAATGCAAGTCCCACGCTGCCCGGGCCGCTGCCTACGACCTGCTGGTGGAGACGGTGAAGGGCTCAGTGGAGAACTACCGGCTGCTCCACAACTGGGTCATGTCGCAGCACATGCAGGGTGAGGACGCAGGCCCTTTTGCTTTTTGATTGGCCAGTTTAGGCCAGAAAATCAACAAGTGCACAGCTCGCACGCTGCAGGGCTCCAATGTTTGCTATTTATATCACCGCTGCTTTTCATCGGACACTTTCGTTTGGTGTGTACGCGTGCCAGGGTTCACTTTTACTTCTAAATAAATTACCTTTAAAGCTGAGCTGTGGACACACAACACCTTAACACCAGCGTATAAAACATTAACTACTTACTCATGCCCCAGATCAAAACATTATAATGTATTTGGAGTTGTGTTTTTGTCTTCCTGTTGAATATTCACTTTTTTTTTATTATAGTAGGAAACTCATCTGCAAGCTACACTCTGTGTCAGAAGTCCTCTGGGACGATGATCTGACTCAATTTGAGCTTTGCTACAGTGACTCCAGTCTGTCCCTGAGACACTGTCCCTGTGGTGGGAGCAGTGCTGGAGACACCGGCACAGCCTACGCAGTCAATGTGCTGTAAAATTATTACAATGGGCTAAAATAATGTCAGGAGAGCTTCAGAGCTGGAGATGTATCTCTGTGGGCTCATTACTGCAGACAGCCTCATTCACATTATGCTTATTATGAGTTAATGTCAGAAATATTGATTTATGTGCTACACCAGAAGGAAAGCAGAACAACATTAAAATCTTCCTTCTAATGGTCTTTTTCTAGCCTCTCACGCCCCGTACAAGTGGGACTACTGGCCCCATGACGACGTTCGGGCCGAGTGCCGCTTCGTGGGCCTGACTAACCTGGGAGCGACCTGTTACCTGGCCTCCACCATCCAGCAGCTCTACATGATCCCTGAGGCCCGCCAGGCCGTCTTCACTGCCAAGGTCGGTACCTGTCAGACGGACGTTATTTTTGTTGGCCCGTATCGGTGTGAACAGACTCCTAAACTACATGGGATATCCATAATAATAACTAGACACTTAACATATGAAAAGCAGTTGCAGACTGCTGTTCTGGTTGGCCGGACGTGTTGATCGGTTTTGACGCTATCAGTGTTCTGAATCTGATTGGTCCATCTCAAATCCACAACATTACCTCAAAAAGGAAGAAAGCAACAATGCTAGATATCCTAAATACCGGCGCGCATTTTTTCCCCTCCTCACATTTTCTGACTTAATTTACATTCTGCGGGCCGGATGTGGCCCGGGGGCCGCCTGTTGACCAACCCTGGTGTAGATTTTCATGTTGTGTGTGTGTGTGTGTGTGTGTGTGTGTGTGTGTGTTCATGCAGTACGCTGAGGATATCAAACACAAGACCACACTGCTGGAGCTGCAGAAGATGTTCACATATCTGATGGTGAGTTTTACATTCTGCTCTGGATTTTGATAACTGCACTGCAGAGAATCATCATCTTGTAGATTTGTGAAAGAGCAGCCTGATGTCAAACATTTGTACATTAAAACATCAAAACATGTTAAAAGTTGTGCGTTACTTGAATCCACCCTAGATTCAAGTGTGAATTTAGTTTTCGACACGGACCTGTTGTGAGGCAGATGTTTGGGGGGGATCAAGTTCAAACTGAAGCCCAAGGAAAATAACCTGCGCTGAGATCAGATCAAAAAGCGCCTGTCCATGTTTCTTCATCAGATTAAAGCTTCTTTACCGTTGTAGTTTGACACCCTGCAGACAGTTTGTCTACATTGTGAGTCTAAATCAACCACACAACTGTTACATGATCTAAACTTGCCATTTCCTCCTCCTCCTCGTCCTTCGTCCAATGCTTTGTCTGCTCAGGAGAGTGAGAGGAAAGCGTACAACCCCCGGCCGTTCTGTAAAACCTACACCATGGACAAACAGCCTCTCAACACCGGGGAGCAGAAGGACATGACGGAGTTCTTCACCGACCTCATCACCAAGATAGAGGAGATGTCGCAGGACCTGGTAAACACAAGTCGCACCAATAACAGAGACACAGCGGAATTTCATTTCTGTCCAGCCATTTTACACAACGTCTCCTTTTTTAGTTTACAGCTTCTGATCTGAACTGATGACACGTTGTTTGTAATCAGGAAATCTGCCTCTGATGTCCCAGCAATGATTTTGGGCATTTTTAACTTTTCTTAAATGAATGAAATGCTTCAGAGTTAAAGGAATAAATAAGCCGCGCATATGAAGAACATTGTAAGAAGCGTACAAAATGGCGTCACATTTGACAGCATGACATCGACGTCTTGAAAAGTCACTTTGAATGCAAATGTGAATCGGCTGTCATTGATCTCACAGAAAAACACAGTGAAGACTCTGTTTGGCGGCGTCATCACCAACAACGTGGTCTCTCTGGTGAGTCTGAGGAGATGAATTTGATTTGAAATGAGGAATATTGAATTTAAAAATAATACATATAATGTATTATGTAATATAAAATATTCTGAGCATCATAACCACAAAGTTATGAATCTCCAAGCACACTTCTTATTTTACTTGAATTGTGGTCTCTATCTTGCTTTAATACCTGCTTTATTTTTACTCTTTGCTCTATTTTCCAAACCTAGTGCAACGTAATTTAATTCAAGAGTTACAAAGTCAACCTTGTGGTGAGTTTTAAATGTTCAGTTCTTGACCGTTTGTTCCGCCTGTCCTGCAGGACTGTGACCACGTCAGTCAGACTGCTGAGGAGTTTTACACAGTCAGATGTCAGGTGGCGGATATGAAGAACATCTACGTGAGTACATGAAACACGTCGGCGTCGCCTCTGAAAACACGCACGTATCGCGCAAGATATTCTGCAAAAACGTCTCTTCACGGTTTCTTTCTGCTGCCGCCTGTCGCCTTTATTCAGGAATCTCTGGATGAGGTGACCATCAAGGACACTCTGGAGGGCGACAACATGTACACCTGCTCCCAGTGTGGCAAGAAGGTCCGCGCAGAGAAAAGGTCGGCTTACGCAAGAACGCCACCCCACTGAATTAACCTCCCTGTGGGTCGCATCGGTGTCGGACGCAACCTAGCCTAGCGTGAAACACCCAGCTGTGGGGTCTTTAAAAACACACATCAAACTTAATCTTTAGATCTACTCACCACTGACCTCAGCACTTAATCCCAATATGTTTCATTTATACAAAATCTCTATAATGCGCAGAGAGAACCACATTTTAGCTCACTTGATTTCATCTCCCTTCATTTAGGCCTTAGATTCTCAGTCAAATTGCACAAAATACAGTTTCATTATGATTCCGTCAAACACCGAACATGGTAAGTGATGCCACTTTGTGAAAAGGATACATGGATCTGTTTATTTAAAAATTAAATAAAACTCTAAAAGCATGTTGTAGAAATATTGCGATTGGATACATTTTCACTATTTAAAGCGGTGTGATAAATCCTTTTAATCTCCTCCCGTCACACCGTCTCTTTCCACTTTTCCTCTCTCCTCCCACAGAGCGTGTTTCAAAAAGCTGCCACGGATCCTGAGTTTCAACACCATGAGATACACCTTCAACATGGTGACGATGATGAAGGAGAAGGTCAACACCCACTTCTCCTTCCCCCTGCGCCTCGACATGACACCCTACACCGAGGACTTCCTCATGGGCAAAGGAGAGCGCAAAGAGGGTTCGTCCAAACGTCACAAAACACTGAATCCAATAACAAAATATTAAAGGGACGAAACGGTTACTGAAAAGTCTGCTCTGGTCACGTTACGATGGAAGATACAGTGAAACACTTGCAGGAAATGTCTGGTGTGGATATACTTTGGTTTGTCTGCCGCGCGCTGCAGGTTTTCGGGAAGAGGGCGAGGCAAAGGTCACGGAGAGCTACGAGTACGACCTCATCGGCGTCACGGTACACACGGGCACAGCAGACGGCGGCCATTACTACAGCTTCATCAGAGACATCGTCAACCCACATGCCTACAAGAACAACAAGTGGTGAGGGCAGAAGCGCGCTAAAGTCGAAATAACTTTAAAAACTGCAGTTAACTAATAAAAGTTTCAGATTCAGGCTGCTCAAACATGTTGGATTTTGAAAACACTATAATTCGTGCAGGTACCTGTTCAACGACGCCGAGGTGAAGCCCTTCGACTCGGCCCAGCTGGCCTCCGAGTGCTTCGGTGGAGAAATGACGGTACGAGCTGCAGTCAAAAGAGAGTGGAACATTAATCCATCGGTCACCTTGGATTTTGCTGACTTTAGTTTTTCTTTCAGACTAAAACCTACGACTCCGTCACAGACAAGTTCATGGATTTCTCCTTTGAGAAGGTGAGGACTACCTTGATCTCATTCTGTTTTTCTTGTCCACTCACGGTGCAGAAGGTAATAATGAAGTATTGATTGGACTTGCAGACACACAGTGCCTACATGCTCTTCTATAAGAGAGTGGAGCTGGAGGAGGAGAACAACGGCAAGGACTTTAGTTTCGACGTGTCTCCTGACCTACTGGAGGTACCGTGGGTCTACTTTAACTTCTTTACATATATTAAGTGCATTAATATGATTATGTTTAAATCTTAAATGTGCACGTCTGTGTCTCCTTCAGTGGATTTGGCACGACAACATGCAGTTTCTCCAGGATAAAAATATATTTGAACACACCTACTTTGGGTGGGTATCACAACTGTTGCGTAGTTATTTTGACAGAATGAACTGACGAACCCTTGTCAGTCTTTCTAATCACTACTCACCCTTCCGTTCAGTTTCATGTGGCAGCTCTGCAGCAGCATCCCCAGCACTCTACCAGACCCTAAAGCCGTCTCCCTCATGACCGCCAAGGTGAGAAACGCTTCATCGTTACTTTTCACCCCCCAAAAAGAGGCCTGAGGGGCAAATGAACATTTACATTTAATTTGACAATTAAACATGAGTATGGTATTTAAAATAAATCCAATTATGCTTCTTTAACAAAATAAAAGGGCCTCAATTTTGAAATAAAAGTAATTTTTTGAGCAAAGATTGTCTGGTTTTAGATTCAAATGGGAGGCTTTTCTGTGTGATATAATTGCAAACTGAATATCTTCGTTTGGACAAACTTAACTAAGTACATCAATTTGGTCTATAGGAACCATTTTATGTACCAAGTTAACTGATTGAGGAAATAATCAGTTACGTAATTGATAATGAAAAATATAGCAGTTGCAGCCCCAGACTGAACTGTTTCTGCCCACTTTACTGGCCCATGTGCTATTTTAATGTCAAATATTTCTGTCACTTTGTCGATGGAAACACAAGTAAATAGTTTTGTCAAAGTGCTTTTGTGGCGTTTCTTTTGAAATTCCGTTGACGCTCAATTCTTTAGCGTAAATGTTGTTCTCTTTGCAGCTCAGCACCTCGTTTGTCCTCGAGACGTTCATTCACTCCAAGGAGAAGGTAATGCGCCCTCACCGTGTTGTAGGACATTTAATTTCTAGCGGCAGGACGTTCTGTACAGTGGAGACAGACGGACTGACTGTGTGTCCTTCCTGCTCTGTCACCTCCAGCCCACCATGCTGCAGTGGATCGAACTCCTGACCAAGCAGTTCAACAACAGCCAGGCCGCCTGCGAGGTTTGACAAGTTATTTTACTTCGCTGCTGTTTTGTTTGTTCTCGTGTGCACTGGACGGTGTTTGGATTTAGCGTATAGGTTCTGTGGATTTTATCCCAGGAAACAGACGCGGTGTCGAAATATATTATTGGTTTACATGATCACTGATGACCTGTTTCCATCTGTTTCAGTGGTTCTTGGATCGGATGGCAGACGACAACTGGTGGCCGATGCAGATCCTCATCAAGTGCCCCAATCAGATTGTCAGACAAGTGAGTTATTGTTTCCACTTTCCTGTTCCTGTTGACCTAGGTTTTCCCCCACAGTCTTTTGATGATTAAAGTTTAACGATTTATGGGTAATTCTGATTTTCCCGGCAGTCCTCTTCCTGCAACAACTCAACCTCTCGTGAGATTTCAGAGTGAGACATAAACAAGTTAACCAATAAGGATCTTGTTAACAAACGGGTCTGCCTCTGTAGGGATCCTTTCCATAATGTTGTCAGACAACAGAGTCAGTGGCAAAAACAAGCACTTTTAGTGGACATCAAAGTACGCCAGTATGATTTGTCTCTCCGAAGTAAGCAAACTGTAGATGACGTACAAAATAAGATTCCAATGTGTGAAAATGCGTAATGCTAACATCCGATCAAGAGACTGTAGCTAGGATTGGGCAGGTTTGTATTAGTCATTTAGACCCCAATATATGTTCAAAAGAAATTAGGGCCCAGTATTTATAAAAAAAACAAAAAAAAACAGAATTACACTTTTTAAAGTGAAAGCTCCAGACACTCACATCTGCCTCTGTCCTCCAGATGTTCCAGAGGTTGTGTATTCACGTCATCCAGCGGCTGCGTCCGGTCCACGCTCACCTCTACCTGCAGCCCGGCATGGAGGATGGGTATGTCGCACCTGATTGGCCGGATCGGCAGCCCTGGCCAATCAATGTTTCTCACAATGTTTTGTTTTTAATGCTGAAGAAAATCAAAGCAGCTTGATATTTATATTCAGAACTATTGTTCTTTTTGCTTAAAGAGTAACAGAGACATCGACTTTCACTACCTACAAATACTTTTTGATATTCTAAGAAGGTTCTGTGTGGTTCTGCATGTTTTCGTTGTACTTCCGTTGAACCCAAACTTTGAAGATTAGAAGCTGAGGCTTGTTACAGTGTCTCCTCTCCAGCCAAACAACTGAGTTTAGACCATTTTTAGAAGTTTTGTTTACGTATCAAACCCAACACTAAATGGAAGGTCAGTTATTTTGTGCCATCGGAGGTGTGCGGCGCAAACAGTCGGTGTTGTGTCTGTGGTATCGGGTGGCGACAGAGATCCAAACAGGGGCCGTGTGTCACTCAGCGTCTGTCTGTCTGGACTCTGAGAAAGATCTGTGGCTGCACATCACCAACCGAAAGTTTAGAAAAACGCATTCATTACAGTTGAGATGCGTCGGACTGGATCAGCCTCCGAGCAACAAACTGCCTGCGTTATGTTCGGTTCCATCCTGCTTTAACAACAAGAAACGACAAACAAATCATCTTTTCCATTTGCTTTTTCCCGCGTTTCAGCTCCGACGACATGGACGGTCCGGTGGAGGACATCGGCAGCCGGTCCTGCGTCACGCGCTTCGTTAAGACCCTCCTGTCCATCATGGAGCACGGCGTCAAGCCCCACAGCAAACACCTGACCGAGTACTTTGCCTTTCTCTACGAGTTCGCCAAGATGGGAGAGGAGGAGGTCGGTCTGAACGTCTACACCCACTTTGATCTTTTAGTCTGAAATATGTTCGTCATCGCTTTTAACTAACTGGTTGGGAATCTTGGCCAGTCAGTGTTAGATGAGTCAGGAAACATCTTCGAGCCAAACAGTCGAGTCCTGCTGCCTCTGATCTAGTGGCAGTACTAAGAGGAGTGAGAGGTTATTTAAAGTCAAATGTCATGATTTTAGATATGAAGCATATCCAAAATCAGTTTTAATTAGACAGAAAATGTTGAATAAACTGATGATGAAACTGAAGTTTGCTGGATAAACGACTGTATGTAATGACAATGTGGTTTCTGAATTAAAATACGTTTGTTTTAATTTGAAAATATGATGTTCTGCCTGTTTTCTTTGTCTGTCTTCTTTCTTTTTCTTTCTGTCTTTCTCTTTCTTCCTCTCCTTCTTCTTCGTCTGTCTTTGTTAAGCCGCCATTGTTAAATTGTAATGAATCCTTTTCAAGTCAAGTCATTTGTCTCTTTTTTGTCTCCAGAGTCAGTTCTTGTTGTCTCTACAAGCCATTTCCATCATGGTGCACTTCTACATGGGAACTAAAGGCCCTGAGAATGTGAGTTTACACATTGGTTACTATAATTTTATTAAGCTACTCACTTTATGTGCTGCAGTGTTTTTGTTGAGATTTCTATCTTACTGGTACGTTTTATTTCTTTCACGCTAAATGTGATATTTGGGCCTGTAGCGCTCTTGGGAGATGTGAAATTGCATTTAATGAGACAGAGATAATGACGAGTGTCCTCCCACAGCCTCAGGTGGAGGTGCTGTCTGAGGAGGAGGGAGAGGAGGAGGACGAGGAGGAAGACATCTTGTCCCTGGCGGAGGAGAAGTATCGCCCTGCAGCTCTGGAGAAGATGATCGCCCTCATCGCTCTGCTGGTGGAGCAGTCTCGCTCCGAGAGGTACGAGCGCAGGGCGGCGACTTTGACGGAGCAAATCCTGTTTTTTTTGTTTGACGAGTTTGAAGTTTCAGGCAACTCTTTGTTTCTCGATCTGCTCTCCAGACATCTGACTCTGTCCCAGAGCGACATGGCGGCGCTGACCGGAGGGAAAGGCTTCCCCTTCCTCTTCCAGCACATCAGAGACGGCATCAACATCAGGCAGACCTGCAACCTCATCTTCAGCCTCTGTCGCTATAACAACCGCCTGGCCGAGCATGTAGGTCCATCACATACACCCTGAAGATGACACGATGATTGTTTGATTTTCTTAACCGACTTCCCGTCAGGCCAAACGCTGATGACTGACAAACATATCAAACTGATCTCCAGAGATGTGGATGATGTTACGCATTATAAAAAGGGGAAAAAATAGATGTTGTACTCTATAAGTTCTTCTTGTTTTATAACTTTGATCCTATTCAAGGAGAAATTTCGGGGGGGAAATAATCCAGGGTTTCTCACAGTAATGAAATTCCTGCAAAAGTGATGGAAAGCCAGTTTTCCAGGCCTGGAAATGGTTTGGAATTAACAGAATGATTTGGAAATGTATACATTGTTTTGGCTTTTGTGTGCAATATGTTCTTAGAAATCCCAAAACATGTCTGAGGTTACATGAAATATTTCACTCGTATTAGTCATTTTAAATGGGCCGTTGAAACGTCACGCGATGCACGTTGGCAAATGCAGCTAGTTGGCGATGGGAACGTCTGCAGTTAGCAAGCGCTAGCAGTTAGCTTATCTGTAAATGCCTGGGAGGTGCGTGCTTGGTAATGTTTGACTTATAGTATAATGTATAAGTATAATGGAGAGAGGCAGACATGAGCCTGCGCCCTGTGATCGCTTTATAGGCCTGCATGTTTTAAACTACCGTAATAAAGTCATGGAAGGGGGGTAAATTATTCTGGAAAAGTCTATAAAATCCATTGGTAACAATGTGTGGAATCACTGCTAAAAGAAAAATCGTCTCTGCACAGTTACTGTATTTGTAGTGTGTTTTTGGATATTTTGTGGACGGATTTCTGAACTTGCAGCAGGGTTTGAAAGGAGAAAGCATCAACTTTTAAATGTCAGATTTTAATGTCAGGTCCTCAGATTAAGAGTGTGATGACTTCTGTCTGTAACGTTCAACAAAAACACAGAGAGAAATCCAATCGCAATAAGTGTTTCTACCAGAATGTTCTGCAGTTGTGTTGCAGCGTCGGGGCAGGTTGGGTTTGGAGGAAGGGGCTGACATCATGCTTTTTTCTCTAGTTTTGGGTTTTTAAACATCGGCCCCAAGACAAACGGCAGCATTTGCAGCCAACGGTGCAAACACGTTTCTGATACTGAATGAAATATTTCTCCTCTCTGCACAGATCGTGTCGATGCTCTTCACCTCCATCGCAAAGCTGACTCCTGAGGTGAGCAGGACAGACGTGAGACTTTGTACTGAAAGCACAGCAGACGTGCAACACGTGGACGCACAGCTGCAGAGAACAGACCGACACAAGCCAGCGTAGAAGCCATGTGGATGTGTTTGGTTTTGTTCTCCCAGGTTCTGCTATATGTGTTTGCTGTTATTTTTAATTTATGAATTTAATTGTGTTATTAAGCAGCTCTGTGGAATCATGAGCACCCTCACCTCATGCAGTTTTAATCCCACTTTTCTTTTCTTTGTCAGGCTGCCAATCCTTTTTTCAAGCTGCTGACGATGTTGATGGAGTTTGCGGGCGGACCTCCGGGGATGCCCTCCTTCGCCTCCTACATCCTCCAGAGGATCTGGGAGGTAAACGACGTCAGCTGGTGTCCCGACACACACAACCAATTTACTCTTCGACTTCTGAACATTTTTACGCTTTTATTTCTCGGTTTTTAATGCAGGAACTCGTTTTAAAAGGAAGCTGTTATCTTTAATATATACCGGGTTTCTTTTCTTGCTGCAAATACTTAGATCACAATAATGGATCAAGTTTAGTTTACTGTATTTACTGTATGGGGGAGGGACAATAGCAACTTTCTACTAGTTCTTTTCTTTTGTTTTTATCCTTTACCCAGAATGTCTTTTTTAGGATCAAAGGTGGGTTTTTTTTCTTTCTTGTATAAAAGAGGTCTGGCCAAAATGGCTGCATAGAAAAGTAGAAAAAATATTTTGAAAATGACAAATTTGCAAAGACCCTGTGCAGCTTAAAACAAGTGAAAACAATTCATTTCCCCATTTTACAACTCATGTAATATTAGTTTAACGAGGAGGGGGTGGCATCTGCAGGACAACAGTGAGACTGCATGCACCAAAACAAAAGGGAAATAATCAGGGCTTGGCGGTCCGTTCCCCCCGGTGTGGCGGTCCTGTGATTAGTATTGCGTTTTAAAAACGCCCCCTCCTGTCTGTGAGAGCCCTGTGTTTTCCAGCGCACGTGTTGTGCACAGTGTATAATGTGATATTTAAACACCTGATGATAAGGTGGAAGTTTTCAGGTTAGATTATTAAACCCAGAGTGCATTTATTGTGTGCTCTCTCGGTCCTGGGTACATGTTTTGTTCATGTGTAAACATGAATGACAATAAAAACTATTTATCATTAAAAGGTGATTGATTTAATCAATCAATCAAAATTCAAACAAATCAAATGCAGTTCAAAGTGCTGCACAAGCAATTTACAGAATGTAGGATGTTTTTAAAAAAACATGGATTTGGATGGAGAGGGACACCAAAAAGAATAATTAAAAAATGCAATTAATTGAAATACTACACGAAATGAATAGATACTAGTAAAATGTTAACAAAAGATAATTGAATAAAATGAATAATAATGATGCTTTATAAATGGGTAGGTCATGTGGATGTTGTTCATGCTCTTATGTTCATCCAGTCAGCTGGTTCACATCAACAAACAGCAGGAGGTTAAAATTGTTTCCATGCTGACGGGCCTTCGTGCATGTTTTGTGTTCTTTCGGTCAGGTGATCGAGTACAACCCGTCTCAGTGTCTGGACTGGCTGGCTGTTCAGACTCCCAGGAACAAACTGGCCCACAGCTGGGTCCTGCAGAACATGGAGAACTGGGTGGAACGCTTCCTGCTGGCCCACAACTACCCGCGGGTCCGCACATGTAAGAACCTCGGAGCTCTGCAGAAATTAAACGCTGCCGTGGTTGTTTTTTTGTTTTTTTTTACCAGTTAGCTCGCAGCGGTGAAGCTAGCTGCTAAAGTGGATGTTAAAAATAAAAAACGAATAAATTTGGGCTAGTACGTTATTATAAAAAAAGGACACGGGGCTGAAGATGAGCCTCGGTATATTTTGTAATGTGCACCGACGGGTCAGTCGATCCAAAGAACCAGATCCACCACAGGCCACATGATGCCTGTAGGACTAAATGACAGCAGCTGTGTCTCCTCCCTCCAGCGGCGGCGTACCTCCTCGTCTCCCTCATCCCCAGCAACTCCTTCCGCCAGATGTTTCGCTCCACCCGCTCCCTCCACCTGCCCACCCGAGAGCTGTCGCTGTCGCCTGACACCACTGTGGTGCTCCACCAGGTCTACAACCTGCTGCTGGGGCTGCTGGGACGCGCCAAGCTCTACGTGGACGCCAGCGTTCACGGCACCACCAAGCTGGTGCAGTACTTCAGCTTCATGACCTACTGCCTCATCTCCAAGACAGAGAAGCTCATGTTCTCTGGATACTTTATGGACCTCTGGAACCTCTTCCAGGTACGTCTGCGTTTTTGTTTTTCACATCAGAACCCAAAGATACTTTTCTTTAAATTGTATTTTCTTTGTCTTTGCTGCTTAATTGTCCCACTGAGGATCACTTAAATTAATCCAAATGCTGACATACTATTTGGAATACTTCTATAGCAGCTGTAGCGCTACTGAACCTCAGATTCGATGTTTAAAAGACACAATTAAACTTATATATTGCTTTCCAACATTTCTGATTAATGAGATTCAAGCAAATTGTTACTTATTTACCTGCCGGTCCTGCTTCTTAAAGTTTAACCCAAAGAAATTAAGTCTTGAAGTTTAATTTCTGACATTTAGAAACCAAAACCGGCCTCACCACGAAGTGACCGATGAACAATCTCTGGAAGTATTGATAACTGTAGTAAAGTGATGGAAAAAGTATTCAATACTTTTTTTAAAATTAACACTCAATTAAATTTGAAAGAGGACAACTCTGCAGCTCTACGGAGCTTTCCAGCCTCTTAACTCCTAGTTTTGGTTCCTCTCGGCGCTTTGACCAGCAACAAGCTCTGATGAACCCGCTGTTCACCACCGAACAGCATTTAGAGACGAGCTGGTGAACATCGAGGAACATTTAGCAGCCGAAGAGACCTTCAATTGAACCTGCTCTATTTAGCATTTATAAGCAGTGAATGAACAAAGTGTTTGTATCACACTGTCGTGTGAAGCAGACAGCAAAATGACGTTTTTAAACATTTATTAATGTATTCGTCAACAAACATTACTCCTTCTAACCCATCCATTAATAAACACTTGAATATCCTTCCAACTGTATTCTAATTAGCTGCAGCTCGACTATGAACTGCAGTTTGTTGTCTGACGTTTTGGTCACGTTGTCCTCCGTCTTCAGCCCAAACTGTCGGAGCCGGCCATCGCCACCAACCACAACAAGCAGGCGCTGCTGTCCTTCTGGTACAACATGTGCGTGGACTGTCCGGAGAACGTCCGCCTGGTGGTGCAGAACCCCGTGGTGACCAAGAACATCGCCTTCAACTACATCCTGGCCGACCACGACGACCAGGAGGTGGTGCTCTTCAACCGCGGCATGCTGCCCGCCTACTACGGCATCCTGCGCATGTGCTGCGAGCAGTCGCCCGCCTTCACCCGCCAGCTCGCCTCCCACCAGAACATCCAGTGGGCCTTCAAGAACCTGACGCCGCACGCCAGCCAGTACCCCGGGGTGAGAGATGTGTTTCTGTGATTGGTATTTCATTTGTTGTTTGATTTCCTGTGCAGTGGGAAATATGTTTGTAATTCTTGGTGAGTCATGTTAGCTCGCAGGGATTTTAACTTCAAATTTCTCCACGTGCGGAGCCCCTCTGGGGTCACATGGTAGAAAACACAGCAGCAATCGGGGCAGAGCATTCTATACAAACTTTGCTTATCTTGTGTGAAGAGGGGTCATTTCTAAATTACATGAGGTCCCCTGGTAATATAATAAAAAATATAAATTCTATTCAGCCAGTTTTTTCTTTTGCCCAGTCAGCTGTCATGCTGACACCAGGCTTGGTTGTCTATCCAAACCTGGTTTAGAACGGACTCTGAGGACGTGGTCTTGTGGCCTGATAAGGGTTTGAAACGGGAGAAAGTGTTTGACAGAAAGTTTACCAAGACGCTTTAACGAGATGTAACGTGTTGAGCTAAAAAATAAAAATGGGTTGTCTCTGCTCTGTGTGTGCGCGCTGCCCCCTGCAGGCGGTGGAGGAGCTGTTCAACCTGATGCAGCTGTTTGTGGCGCTGCGGGCCGACATGAGAGAAGAAGAGCTGGAGGACGTCAAACAGTTCAAGAAAACCACCATCAGCTGCTACCTGCGCTGCCTGGACGGCCGCTCCTGCTGGACCACGCTCATCAGGTCAGGACACGCACACCTGGGTCGGATACGTGTGAGACGGTGGCGTTAAGATCGCGGTTTGGACATTCTTAAGAAGTGTCCGTTACAGAGACTGAATACTGGTTCAGGAGCTCATGTGATCCACATGCTAACACCCGGTTCTGCTGTTCCCCTCAGTGCCTTCAGGGTTCTGCTGGAGAACGACGAGGACCGACTGCTGGTGGTCTTCAACAGAGGACTCATCCTCATGACTGAGGTGCGATCAGGATCTCCTCTTTACATCGACGCATCGAATGTTGAAATGACTAGTTTAACTTCAGAGCAGCTTAATATTCAAAATAACGAGGCATGCAACCAAAACAGAGACGTTTTAGGAGAATTTAAAACTTTAAAACTGTCTGTCCTCCGCAGTCCTTCAACACTCTGCACATGATGTACCACGAGGCGACGGCGTGCCACGTCACCGGCGACCTTGTGGAGCTGCTCTCCATCTTCCTGTCTGTCCTCAAAGCCACCCGGCCGTACCTGCAGCGCAAAGGTGAGACCCGCCTCACTCGTTCACACAATAATTTGTTCCGTTTTATGTTCCGTGCCGTTTCCATTTTTATTTCTCGCCTTCAGTTTTCTTAGTACTTACTTCTGTCCTGAGTTTCTCCTCCGGGGGTCAGTAAATCTGATCTGGTCTGAATGACGATGACGTGCAGTTGTGCGTTTGTTCTGAGCAGATGTTTCTCTGTCTCGGTGTCCAGACGTGAAGCAGGCTCTGATCCAGTGGCAGGAGAGGATCGACTTTGCCCACAAGCTGCTCACACTCCTCAACTCGTACAGCCCACCTGAGCTCCGCAATGCCTGCCTGGGTAACACACACACCTGAGTGGATTCAAGGAAAGCTTTACAAGTGTTGACGGACTGTTTGCAAATTCTTCTAAATGTGATTTTTGCTTCCAGATGTGCTGAAGGAACTGGTTCTGCTGAGCCCACACGACTTCCTGCACACTCTGGTCCCCTTCCTGCAGCACAACCACTGCACCTACCACCACAGCAACATCCCCAGTGAGTCTCCTCCTCTTCATCACCTCTCCTGCTTTCCACACGTCCTCACTTGAACTTGATGGGCAGAGAAACAGATCTACGTGCCTCTGCAGTAGCATAAAAAAGCACTTAAGTCTGTTTGGTTTTTCACTGCAGAGACTTTCTGACACTGACGGTAGAAATGTGTGACACATTGTTGACGCTTGGCCACACCTTTATTTCAGCCTGTTATCAGTTTGTTACAAATCTTCTCGTCTTCCTCTATTTATTCCTTCTTGTGTCTTGGCTGCACATGAAGTATCAAACACTGAACATGCAGAGTCAAAGACAGAAACCTTGACCGACTGTATTTTAATTGGAACATGAAGTAACAGATAAAAATTAATTTTGTAACGGTGTAAAGACAGTGATGTGTGTGTAAAATGTTAATGGTTTCTGATAAAAACAGATTGGTTTTAAAGCTTCACAGGTTCTAAACTGTGATTTTAAATGATTAATTAAAATGTATTTTCTGTATAAGTTTTTGTGTTTGCGTCCGCAGTGTCGTTCGGCCCGTACCTGCCCTGCAGAGAGAACATCAAGCTGATGGGAGCCAAGAACAACATCCGGCCCCCGAGACCGGAGCTCAACATGTGTCTGCTGCCCTCCATGGTGGAGAGCAGCAAGGTGCGTCACACCCCGTCACATGACCTGACCCCCCCCTTACATCCCCTGTCGACCTGCCTCTTTGTCACATGATCTTTTTCAGTTTTTCATCTTTGTAAACTGATCATCTGCTGATTGGACAAAATAATTGAAGAGGTCACAGATTAGTCAAGAAAATAACTGGCAGATTAATCGATAATGAGAATCATTGTTTGTTGCAGCCCTTCCTTCCTACCTTCCTTCCTTCTCTCCTTCTCCTGCATTTTGAAATGACATTTTGAAATAAATTTAAAACAGACTTCAACTAAAAACTCTTCAACACCTGCAGAGGCTTGACGAGTGTGTGTGTGTGTGTGTCCCTCAGGGTAAAGATGAGGTGTACGACCGGATGCTGCTGGATTACTTCCTGTCCTACCACCAGTTCATCCACCTGCTGTGTCGCGTCGCCCTCAACTGCGAGAAATTCACCGACACACTTGTCAAACTAAGTACGTGTTTGTGTGCGAATTTAAAACATACCATTCATAAAAACATGTCTGCACATTTGCAGAGGAAAATAAACTCGCCTCGCCCTGTCTCAGGTGTGCTGATAGCGTATGAAGGACTTCCTCTTCACCTCGCTCTCTTCCCCAAACTGTGGACGGAGCTCTGTCAGTCGCAGGTACGTCACGTTTTAAACTCCTCCAGTAAACGTTGGATAAAACGTGGACAGACAGAACAGCGCTGACGTGGTTGTTTCTGTTTCCGCCGCGCTCTCAGTCCGTTCTGGCTAAAACGTGCGTGAAGCTGCTGTGCGAGGACCCGGCCTTCAGCGAGTACATCAAGTGCATCCTGATGGACGAGAGGACGTTCCTCAACAACAACGTGGCCTACTCCTTCCTCACCTGCTTCCTGCACAAGGTCCACTTCCTCTCTCTGCAGACTTGAACTTCTCTCCTCCCTGTTTTCCTCTTCGTCATTTCTTTTTAGGGATCAAAATGTGCCGAATGTGAAAATATGATTCATATTAAACCTAATTTATTTGTGCGATATTTAGCATCTTTAAATTGTTCTGATGCTGTAAGTGTTTTGTTTGTTAAAGAAAGACAAAAGCATTTGTCCAGTCTGTATCTATGGTGGGGGGACATTTATCAAGGTGATGGCGCCATAGCAACCATTTGTGTGTGTGTGGTTTGTAGGTCCAGGTGCTGTCCGGTCCCAGCTGCTCCAACCTGATTGGCGTTCTGGTGACGAACCTGCTGAGCGAACAGAGCAGCCTGCAGCCTGAACTGGCAGCTCACCGACTGGAGCTCAGCAAGACCAGCGGCCTGCTGAACGCCGTACGAAAACGAGCGCGCGCACACACACACTTCTTCTCTTCTGTTTTAGACTGAAACTCATCTTTGTTGTCCGCTTCCCTTTCGTCCTCTCGCTCACAGGACCTGAGGGCGTTGGTGTTGCTGCTCTCCGTCCAGCCGCCTCAGGCCGTGGACCCGGCCCTCTGCCCGGCCCTGCAGGAGCTGCTGGGTCGCTGTCGTGTTTGTGTCCAGCAGCGCAGCGCTCTGGAGCTCGAGGCCAAGGACCACAAGGCCAAAGGTACAACACACAGACACACCTCGCCTTTGGTTTAGTCACTGCTTTATTCTAAAGAGTTTTGTTCCCTCCTAGCTGATCTGAATTATATCAAACTGAGACTGTTTTGCAATCTCATAATAAATGTACTGGTAAAGTACTGTACATGCAAGGTTACCCCTCTTTTTGCAGTTGACTCATCTGATGCATGCTGGGAAACCTGTTGGGAGTGTGTTTACATGCAGACCACTAAATAAGGCTGAAGACAGCTTTTTTTTTTTTTTTAAAGGAAACCCCAAATTATGGCTAATTTTGGCTAAACATGCTCCTTGTAGCTTCTGAGCTGCGAGGAGCCACATCAGAGGAGTAACGTATGTGAGAGGTGGCAGTCACATGATTGAAGCCAGATATATCGAACACTCAAAGCTGAATATTAGCCGGAAAACACAGCAAACAAAGGCTGTGAATATCCAGAGAAACCAGGACGTCCTTCTGACAAACACACGTTCCTGTTCAGTGTTTTAATTTGTTTTATTAGTCACATGGAGGTTTACAATACAACACGAGAAGATAAAATAAACCGATGAACTTTAATGAATGCAAAGCAAGGATTTGTGATTAATGTCAATTTGCACAAATAAAATCAAACCTTCTGATGTGTGTGTCAGCTGAGGATGAAGGGGCGACCCCAGTGAAGCGGCGGAGGGTGAGCAGTGATGACAGCCGCGGCGGCGATGCCACGGCGCCGCTCTGCGTGGCCTCCACCTCTACGTCTTCCTCGGCCCTTCCGTCCTGCAGCGAGCCGAAGCCTGACCACCAGGAGGCGCTGACGCCCACCAGCACCTCGGACACGGAGACTCGAGACTCCTCCTCGCTGATCGACCCGGGCACTGAGCAGGACCCGCCCTCTCCTGACCCCGCCCCCACCTCCTCTGGGAACATGGACTCCTCCCCCAAAGAGGAGAAGATGGAGGCCTCTTCATCATCCTCCTCCTCGTTCTCCTCCTCCTCCTCCCTGCTGCAGGAGGCAGGGGAGGAGCCTGAGCCGCCGCGACACATGGCAGCCGAGGAGGAGGAGGAGGAGGAGGCAGCACAGCGGGAGGGCAGGAGGGGTGAGGCGGTGTCTGCTGCATCAGAGGAAGTGAAGGAAGAGAAGGAGGCGGGCTCTAAGACCAGTGGAAGCTCAGCCCCGCCCCTCTCAGAGGACGGCGCCTTCCCATCAGCCCTTGGGCTGGGGGGGGAGGGGCCAGAGGCCTGCAGTAGCCACGCCCCCTCCTCACAGGTGTGTCCGAGCACCGGCCCCCCACCTGACATGCTGGACATGCTGTACAGGACGGTGGAAGCCACCATCGCCATAGTTACCAAACTGTCTGTTAAAGGCCCGCCCTCTTCATGACATCATCAACTGACAGCCACCATGAGATCTTTAACAAAAACTTTAGTTTTTTCTTCCTCGTTGGAAATCTGAGTTCTGCTCAGAGGAGAAAACGTTTTCCTGTTTTTCGGTTTCTTCTTCTTCAGCTGTTCGCGTGCTGCTGCTGCTGTTTGTTGCCTTCTGCTGATGTTCAGTCGGTCGGTTTTTCCAGCTTCAGTGGCCCCCCCCCCGCCGTGTCGCTTCGCTCTACAAACCTCCGACTCCACGGACAGCCGACCCCTCGTTTGACAAATAAAGAAGAAAAACAGAAAAAAGTCGTACAAGCTATAGCACATTTGTTTCAAAGGGCAAAAAAAAAAAAGTGTTTTTGTTTCGTTGGGTTTTTGTGTGTGTGTGTGTTTTTATACTGATTTGAATTTGTTTTGGACAATGTTTTATTTGCTGTAACGGGGAAAGGTTTACAGAACTTTTGTCTCCTCTGTAATTTAATTTTATTGCATTTTTACTGTGTATAAAAATGGTGTCCTCTGTGCCAGTTTTGTACTTTATGAACGAGGCAAAAGAAAGTTGCCTTGACTTTTTCTGTGGTTTAATTATCCAGAAACTACGTTTACCTGTAAATTTAAGAGAACCACAAGAAACTTGATTCTGTAAAGAATCTTCTCTAGTCATTGCCTGAAGGTGTATATGAAAACTATATAAATATATATATATAAATATCTTTATATATATATGAGTATATAAAAAAAAGCGGTGCTTTATTTGACTGTGGTTGAAATAAAGCCCCCATGTTGGACCAGCTGGAGCTTTTATTTTCTTTAGTGAAGTACATTCCATAATCTATTGTTTATTTTCGCTTCTTCTGCTGTGTTCTGATTTTTCTTCTGATTTTATTTTAATAGAGAATAAATTAATAAAAGCGGTTTTAATATGAAGAATCATGAACTGAAATCCATTTGGAGCTGGGAGCTTGTTTTTTTCCCCCCCCCCCCCCTCTTCCTCAGTTTGCATCATTTCAGAAGAAATCACAAGTAAAAACTCAGCGTCAGGGTTTCTGCACTGGAGACGCACAGGAAGCTGGACGCATCAGGAAGCCGGTGCGGAGTGAGTACACTGTCGTTTTTTCTCTTACCAAAAAGCTGCTTCTCCCAGTTGCTCTCCAGCTGCACAGCCGGGTGATTCCAACAGATTCTGTTGACGATGTGCAGAAGTCGCCTGTGGCAGCTTTTGTAATGAAGGTGCGCGTACGTGAGCAGACGGACTACAGGCTGCTGTAAATACTAAGGATCAATCGGTGCAGGTGCTGCTGTAACATCTAACGGCAGATATTGTCAAAGAAGGTGAAGGCCGTTTTTAAATGTGAGTTTTCGATGTTGAAGCGAGAGATTTTCAGGCGACGACGTCGAATTGGAGGCAGAACAACAGTTTGACATCTGCACCTGCAATTATTTTTAATTTTCACTACAATATCCAGAAATGGAAAGTCCGTACTTTGTTTTCCACGTTTATCTTTTTATTTCATACTTTGCAAATAATTGAAAGACCTTTTGCCGCAGACACTGTGGAAGCGTTTACATCCTTGCTGCTAAAAGTGCGTTGCAGAAAAGGGAATCTGACGAAACGGAGGCGAATGATTGGACGTGACCATCTCGGTTTGCTTCATCGCTGCCGTTTTTACAGACAAAATCAAATCATACTCACTAGTTTAATAATTCAGAACTTTACAGCCACACGAGATATATTCTGCACAGCATCTCTTCTTTGTAACTTAAAACCAGCCACAGAAACCTCGGACCTGACGTGGCTCGGAACCCCTCCGGGTGGGCCAGGTGTCCGTCGGGATCCTCGGCTCGCCTAAATCTATTTGTATCTTATAATCTAAACACCATTTAAAAAATCAACTGAGCTCAAAATGAATAGAGTTTACTGTCAATTCCATAATGCAGCAACACCCGAGTTCCTTTCCGGAAAGCAACTGAACTCGTACATCAACACACACACTTTTGTACCCTTGATGCCTCGTCCCTCCTTGAGAAAAGGGTTACCTCGTACACCATCATTCCTGGGATTCCCACACACTTTCCTCTGTTCATATCATGTTGTTTCTGAACTGACCTTCAACTAGAGAAATAAAAAATGCTACCCCTCTAAATTCCCTGTTCAGTCTCTGTGTTCACAGGTTTCATCTGCGTCTTCTCACAGTCGGTCATCTCTCTCCTCTCTGCTCGCTGTGACTCATCTTCTCCGTGTGTCTGACCTGGTGCATTTAATGGTGTTTCATACTAACAATGATTTGATCAGGTCATTTATTGAAGTTCTTGATTTTGACAATGATTTAAATGATATCATTTAAAAAGAAATCCCCCAGACTGAAGCATTTCACCCGTTTCCAGAATTCGTTTCAAGAATCTTCTAGAATAAAGCGCCTTTCTTCTCGTACAAAATAAACCGCAGGACATTACATTGTATCAATTTAATTAATAAATTGATACATTTTAAAAAGCTATTAAAAGTTGCTTAATTACATTTATAAATGGAGAAACGATGATAATGCCATTTGACAGCAAACATATATTTACTAGCTTTTCCCAGAGCTTCCTCAGTGGGTGGAGTTTGCGCCGTTGTCATGGAGATTATGGAGTTGTTGCCTGTTAACCGGGTTACGTGACAACAATCCACGGAGTAAGACCGTGAGATGCACTTAAATAGAAAAGGTCTGCACACTAGCCTTTTCCATAATTTGTTTTATTTCTTTTGTCAAGAACAAACGTTTCCGCTCAATAAGAATCATTAAATATCTTTGTCCTGCTTGTAAATGATGAACATTTAAAACTGGAATCAATTATTTTTAACTTAACTAATGTGTATATATAATAACTCAACGCTCACAGTTTGCACTTTGCGATCGCATTAAGTTAAAGCTGCTCCGCTGTGATTTCCTAACAACGAAGTCCAGACCTTTAAAGCAGCAACAGGAGCTCTGATTGGCCGGCCGGCTGTCACGTGTTTGGTCAGGCCAATCGGAGCTAATGATCTCTTGTTGCGTTTGTCTTTTAACTATTAACTGGCAGTTGCTACTTTTGACTTTTGTCGGCTTCTCTTCGGATCATTTCGCAGCAAATGTTTTTTGCTGTCGACATTAACACGATGGCAACAAATAAATAAAACCAATGACAAGAATTAGAAGCCGCTTCCTTCAATCTTTACACTGACTTTTTTGGGTGTCGATTAGATCTGAAAGCGCTGATTCTAGCTTATGAAAAAAATCCATTTCTGAACTGCTTGAAGACCAGAAAGGTTTGGGCAGCAGACGGCTTGTGGTGTCTGTCCTTAAATGTGTCGGTCGGGTTCTGTCACTGAGCTGTCTCTCTGTCCGTCCTCTGGTCGATGTCGAAACTCTCTCTGTCAGAATCCAGATGTTTCTCCGTCCGCTTGAACCTGAGAGGGTTCAACGCACGTGGCGACATGTTTAAAGGGTTCACACAAAGTGTTTCTGAAAGTGCTTAAATTGTAACGCGTCGCTGACGTACGTTAAGGCAGAATCTCACCTGATGATCACAGCAACCGTGGCGATCAATCCCAGCATGCTCAGGGCCAACAGGACGGCCAGAGCGATGACCGCCGCCTGGTCGGAGGCGGGGCTTTGAGGCCTCACCATCTCCACGTCAAAACGAAGATCCGCCCCAAACACTTTGACTAGCTCCGCCCTCACAGCAGCCGATTGGCTCTGCAGCTTCCTGATGGATCAGAGATCAACGCACTTTTGACACCGTCTGTACGATGCTTGGATAGTAGAGTCTTTTATTGTGCTTTCGGATGTTTCTTGGACTTTTCAAAGCACTGTAAATGTAAGTTACTATAATATACTATAAATCCTACCTTGTATTAAAGTTTAACCTTACTTTATGACCTCTTCAGAGGAAACCACCTCCCCTCCATCTACACTGATGAAGCTGACCAAGGTCTTCACAGCCGCCCTCGGCGACCTGGACTCGGAGGCCCCTGCGTTGGCGCTCGACACCTCGATGATGTTCACCGTCCAGCCCACAGCCGAACCTAAAGAGCTGCGAGCGACGAGTCGTTACAGCAACAGAATGAACCTCAGAATGATGAACGGTGAGCTGAACTCGTCTTACTTCTCCAACTCGGGGACCTTCTTCTCCACGACGTTGGCATGCTGGTTGAGGGAGATGACCACCAGGTCACTGCTGCTCGCGCTTCCCTGCACCACCACCTGGGGGCAGAAGAGATACAATAACCCAGTGACAGCTATAACCCAGTGACAGCTTTAACAGCTTCACCATAGAAAAATTATTTTGAAGGGGGGAGGAGCCAGGATTTATATTTTTGGGAGCGAAGAGGAGGGTCTTATTTTTTTAATTTTATTTCAGTGAGTTCGCTCATTTTAGATATTGTCGTTTCAGATATTTGGAGGTGCTGCAGGTATTTATGTAGTTAAGGGGAGGATCCAAAAGAAACATAATATTCACCCCCCCAATCTTTAATGGTCTTAATGTGCTGCACAAACTCTAAATGATTTTTATTGAATTTACATTTAAGCATATTAATATCTGCTAAGCAGCTATCGTTGGTAATAAAAAGTCAGTATTGTCCTCTTCTGGATGTTTTTCTTATCGTTGCAGAAAAGTTTGCTACACGTCTCTCCACCACCCGGGCCTCCACACTCACCTCCACCCTGGTTGTAGCCTGAAGTCCTCGGGGGTCTGTGGCCTTCACCTCCACCTCAGCCTGCTGACCAGCCAGACCCACCGCAGACACCACGTACACCCGGCCGGAGGACGGCTCCACGTCAAAGTAAGGACTGTCTGCTGACAGAGTGTAGACCAGCCGACCCTCGTCACCGTCGTCAGGGTCTGAAGCCTGTGGGGGGGGGGGGGGGGGCACGAGCAGGACTTTGATCTTATTTCTATTTACCATCAACTGTAAAGCTGTAGTGTCACAAAACTGAGCAACCACTTAGTATCGCCTTAGCAACCGCCCGGTAACCATGGCTATCATTTAGAAAGATTTTAGAACTATAGTTCGGACAATACTCAATTTTAGAGGTCAAATTCGATTTGGAGTTTAAAATAACTCTGAGCGAGACGTTTTACAGTTGAAACATACACCTGTATGCGCCTGTAAAACAGTTGATGGCTGCACGTGGGACCAAAACGCCATATTTATTATCCAAAGTTAAATGTGAATTGATTCAAGTCAAATGTATCCATCAAGCCTCTCTGTGATCTCTGAGGCTGCTGGAGTTCGCAGGTGTTTCCAGATTCCCGACGATGTGACGTGTTGCTCAATGACACATCAACCACATCACGTGACACAGCTGCTGTTTGTCATCGCCGCGGTAACAGCGAGGAGATGAACGTGCCCTTTGGCCTCGTCTGGCACTTTTATTACAGGTACGAAGACGAATAGAAACGGACAGAAGCTGGGCGTGTTTACCTCGACGTGGACGACGGAGGTTTTATACGGGGCGATGCTGAACACGGACGCTTTATAAACCTCGTAGGGGAACTCTGGAGACTCGTTGACGTCCTGCACCTGAACTCTGACCTGAGAGAGAGAGAGAGAGAGGGGTCAGTTCAGTCTTTTAAAAGAGGTGGTGTCTGCAGTCCAGATTTTTTAATTTCTTTTAGCAGGAAAACGCAAAGAAGAGACTTTTTTTTTTTTTCAGTTCTTGGTTCGAGACAAAAGAACCAGTAAATAAGGAATAAATCAAAATACAGAGTCACTGTAATAATGAACATGTAATAATCACAGAACGTCACGAGGTTCAGTCTGTTGGACTAGACGGAGAAGGTGCAAAACAAAGTCCTACATCCTTTTCAAACTTGAGTCTGTAGTTGCCTTTAACAAACACCATTTCCCACAAGCCCCAGGAAGTATCTCAAATATATTTAAACATTTTTCCAGTTCCTCTGCTGCATCTCAGGGAAATATTTGTACTTTTTTCTTGTTCTGTATTTATCTAAACGTAAACTTAAAACCTGTTCAGCCCGGATTTTGATTAAGAAGCTTTTATAGAACTACTTTATATTATCTTATTCCTTTTTATTTATTTATTTTTCATTTAGATTTTAATATTTTATTTAATTTGTTGTCCTTTTCATCTATTTAATCTATTTTTTAGGCTTTTGTTTTATAATTTTTTCTTTTATTGTTTACATTATTACATTACACTTTCATCTTTTATTTCCTCGTGTGCTTTGGTTTCATCTTCTGCTCTTATCATCTCATCGCCTGTGGAGCACTTTGAGCAGAGCTCAGCTGTCTGAAAAGGTTTTGGATTATTTGATTCAGTTACTTTACAGATTAGGATTCTTGCTGCAGAACAAAAATGTAAGTGCAGCTGAAACGATCAGTCGATTAATTGATTGACAGAAAAATTCGATGCCAACTATTTTAGCGATCGTTGACGCCGTTTTTCGTGTAAAATCATTTCCTGGTTGCAGCCTCTCAGATGTTGGTTGGACACAACAACACTGTGACAGAGAGACTTTGGCCTCTGGATCTCTGACGGACGCTTCGTTTCACAAACCAAACAATCTGAAAGAAACTAGTTGAAAATGAACTCCGGCAGAACTGCTTTTCCACGAATGATGAGGGAGAATCATCTGATATCAGATGTAACAGAACAGCAGACGTTTAATACTTTAACTACATTTTCCTGATTATACTCTCAGAAACTCGTGTATTTTTAAACCTGGACCCTATTTATTTTATTTTACAAATTCTGTGCTAGAAAACGTTGCAGCCATTACAGCTCCTTTGCAGATGCCAACAGAGGTGATCTACTGGTAACTATTAGTCATTTCGATCCCAAAATCTGCCCAGGTTTGATAACACAGGAGTCTTTAAGAAACATGTTCAGTGCAGGACTTTTACTGCAGCAGAGTATTTTTACAGAGTGGTAATTAGTATTTTTACCGTAGTCATCAGACTGCAGTGGACACTCACTGATTTTAGAATATTAAACCTCGTTTCGCTCACAGAAAGTGGAAGAAACGTTGTATTTTTCTCCTGATCATGTCATCGTCTTGATGACATCACAGCTGTCTGGATTTTAAAGTTTCGTCTGATGCTGAAGATCACAACAAGGAGCAGGTCGTACCATTGCGATGGCTGACGTGGGGGGGGTCCGTGTGTCCACGGCCTCCACATCCAGGATGTACCACTCCTGCTCTTCCTTGTCCAGCAGTGTCCTGGTAAGGAGGGCTCCGCTGGCGTTGACGGAGAACAGGTCGGCGTGTGTTTTCAGTGAGTAGGCGACGTCGTAAAGTTCACTTCCCGAGGAGGCCCAGACCCCCCCCACCGTCACCCCCGCCGGCTGGTTCTCAGGTAGGCTGAAGTTGTAGGAGGAGCTTAAGAAGGCCACGCCCTCCACCAGACTGGCGACCCTCAGGTTGACCACGAGACGGGCTGCAAGGAACGCGCATACAGTTCAAACTAAACCGGCAGCAGAACAACATGATGCTTCTGTTTGCTTTAAACAGGAGGAGGACTGGGAGGCATGAGCAACCCCCACCCCCCCCCCCCGATAAAGTCTACATTAAATGTGCAAGTCTCTACAGGAAGATCATGCAAAGCTTGACACGATGAAGTAGCATTTCACTACAGAAACACTGAGACGTATTCACTGAAGTGCTGTACTGAAGTAAACTTGTACCTTCATTTGATGTCATTTGTCACTTTTACGCCACCACACTTCAAAGGAAACTTAGTATTGTTTGCTGAAAATACTTTACTTATAGAGTAGCGTTACGTGGTGATATTTGATTTAAATATCTGAGTACTAAAATCACCATTTTCAACTTTTACAATGCTAATTAAATGCATGATGCTGCCCCCGATGGTGAAGCGTAAACAGCGTAAAGGTCGGACTCACCTGTGGAGTTGAGAGGAGGCCGGCCGTGGTCTTTGGCCATGGCCGTCAGCACCAGAGTGGTGTCCTGTGTGATGTCAGCGAGGTCAGAGGTCAAGGTCACGGCCCCGCTCTCACTGTCCAAGGCCAAATATGGAGAACTTCCTGCAGAGAAGCTGCAACAGCAGAGAGCGAAACAAACCCACCATGTTCAGCGTGACGCAAGCGAGGAGAACGGGAACATCATAAATAACGGGCATCGTGCAGGAACATGTTCGTGCTGTCGTCCTAAACCTCTCACTTTTCTTCTGTGAGGTTTCAAACTCTCCTAACTGGACGAACTTGCAGCAAATCTGCGGTTTCAGCCTGATCAACAACGGCGTTTGATCAGACCAGAGATGTGATCAGTTGCATGATCGACGCCCCTAAAATTGCCATGTAAGACGACGCTCTGCCATTAAAATGGTACCAAAGAGTTCCTGTTGGCGACCAGCAGACGGAAAGATGACGGCTTGAGCAGTGTCTGTCCAGATTAGAGGATTTACAGAACATTAATTATAAGGGATGAAGTAGATAGAATTTAAACACAAAAGTGCAAAATACATGGACTACACCATAAAACAGTAATATAAGAGCAGAGCGGTGCTGAGTGGCTGACAGGAAGTTAAAGACGTCTGATAACACAGCAAGGCGAGCGACGACCAGCAGGAAGTGTAGAAGTTGTGCCAAAATATGCTAATAAAAATCTAAAGAACATCTCAGTAAATTGGCTGTATGGGGACGATATGGTGAACGGAATATTAATTTTGCATGAAATTGGTCTATTTGAGATTCCATCACAGGCGCCCAGTTCGACACCTTCATAACGAGGCGGTCGACTGATAAATGATCAATTCTTAGCGACAGAAACGGGATTAAGAGCCGGGATGTCTTCAGAAGCGTGTCCTTAAATTTGCCAGTTGCGTCGGCGAACTGACCTGTCGGCTGAACTGACCTGTAGGCGATGAGCGAGTTGTTCCCGGCGTCTCGGTCGGTGGCGGACAGCGTCAGCAGCAGCTTCCCCTCCTCGGCGTCTTTCATCAGGACGCTGCCGACGTAGCTGCTGGCGCTGAACTCGGGTCGGTTGTCGTTGACGTCGACGAGGCTCACTGTGATGGAGGTCACGTTCTGGTGCACAGGAGTGTGTTTTAATAAAGAACCGTCTGCTTTGTTTGGTTAGAAACGTGTTATTATCCACACGTATCCGCGTCGTCTTCTTCTTCTTCTTCGGTTCCTCTGTGATGCCGGTTGTTGTTTCCTAATATGTTACAGACCTTCCAGACCTCACTCATCTTTCTTTCTTTTTGTCATTTTAGAATTCACCCAAGCGTCTTTCAGCTTTTCAGTGCGAGCTTTTCATTCCCTCAAATTCTGTCTACGTTTTGGGTAATTTAGTGCATTTCCTTCACAGTATATCCATTTCATTGCAGTAACATCTGTGTGACATGCATTACTCTAATTTCACACCAACACGGTAGTTCAAGAAGATCTGTGAATGACTTTGTTGCATAACCAAATCTGACGTTTCCATTATTAAAACACTACTTTGTCACTTGCCTGTAACCTTCCTAAAACAGTCAGTTACACGTGGTTAAGTTCAGCTGCCCGTCAGCATCATTAGCGTCACGTCTCGTCTGTTCTTACCTCTCTCTGCGGGCTGCCTCTGTCTGAGGCCTTAACCAGCAGGTCATAGGTTCCTCTGCTCTCCCGGTCCAGAGGGCCAACAGCCAGCAGCGTCCCGTCCTGCAACACAACACAAGGTCAGACACAGCGACACGCCGCGGGTCGGGAACTGCTTCCACTGTCCTCTCCGTCCTCACCTCTCTGAATCTGAAGGGCGGGTGGGGGGAGACCAGGGAGACGGTGACCTCTGCGTTGGGGCCGAGGTCGGCGTCTGTGGGCACGATGGTGAAGATCTCCGCGGGGGCTTCCTCCGAGTAGTCGCCCTCGGGGATCTGTAGGGGGTCCGGGATAGCCGGGAACTGCGGGGCGTTGTCGTTGTAGTCCAGGACGGTGATGTTGAGCTGAGCTGTGGATCTGAGACCATCGGTGACCTGGTCCACAGCCACCACCTGCACACAGACCAGCGTGAACGCAGCTGAGCAAACTTTACATCTGCAGTTATTGTTGTTTCATGAAACAGAAAGTCAGCTCTTTCTGTTTACTAAACCTTCACAACACAAGCGGAAAAGTTGACTTTAGAAAGTGTTTAGTATTTTGTATATAAAAAAAGAAGAGTTAAGACTTCGTAGTGTTTGTAATGAAGCATTGGCATTTTGAATTCTGCTTTTCTTTCTAACAACGTGACAAAACACAGAGTGGATCCCTGTAGATCGACTCGGTGAGTCAAACGTAAATTGAGGCCGAGCTGCATTTCTTTCAGAAGTAAAACACAAAATGTATCATTTATAAAGATCCAGGCTGCCACCCAAAGAAGGAACCTCGGACTGATGAAAATCTAAACGGTTTATCAAAGAAAATGCTAAATATGTAACTGGATCGTTGGGTTATATATATACTTTTTTATTTATTTATTTATTTTTCTCATACCCTTTCTTATTTTTTTAAAAAGATTTTATTGGTTCCTTCTCCGTTTGCACACACCACCGTGATAATGTGTCCGTGCAAATAAAAATACAGTTACGAGACAAACAAAAATCTGTATCGTATCTTTAGGTTTTCCTTCCAAACGGGCAAAAACCAGGAGACGGGAAACGCCATCCTGCCTGTACCTGAAACACGTAGCCGTCCTGCGTCTCTCTGTCCAGGGTGACGTCCCTCCTCAGTGACACCACACCTTGTTTGCTAACGTCAAAGGTATCGTTGGTGTAGAGGAAGTAACCGTGGGAGAAACCGCCCTGAAGAACAAGACACGGTCGACGTGTTAAATGCAACAGCTGGCTTCATGGTCAGAGTTCATCAGCAGCACTGAAAGAGCAGCAGGTATTTATCTGAAGTAACGATAAGTATTGATCCCAGAGTTGACTGACGACAGTCTCAATAATTGACTGTGACTATAAAACAGCAAGAGGGAGGTTAAAGTTCATCTCGTACTGTGTTTTAAACCGATACAACTCTGCCAAGTCTTTGAATTTATTAGACAAACTGCTTCTGCAAATCCCTGGATCTGTTTCAACAAACCAGAGGTCATCAGTCCTGCGTGAGCTGGCAGACACAGCAGTCACCTGGAGCTGCATGGTTTTGTATGGTCCGATACATTCCAGCGTTTGAACATCAGTCATTGTATTTATTTTGATTGAAATATATACTTATCTGGACAGGAGAGGTAAATTAGGTAAGTTAGTGGCACGTAAGATTAAAGGTACACTGTAAAGTTTTTGACCACCAGTAGCACTGTGGAGCCCCCCGACTCTTTGGGTTACTTCAAGTGTTGACTCGGCTGCTAGTTAGAACATCACAGATCTGATATCACAAAACCTATCTGATCTTATAGAACCAGATCGTTTTCCAGCACAGGAGCAGGTGATTTAACTCGCCTCATCCCGGTCAGTGACCTCCAGGGTCAGGATGGACGCACCGCTGGCCAGGTTCTCGGGGACGGCCACGTCGTAGTGGTCCTTACTGAACTCGGGTGGGTTGTTGTTCACGTCCTTCACCTTCAGCACCACAGAGCCGTTCCCAACCAGAGAGGGGGTCCCCCCATCAGAGGCCTGAACCATCAGACTGTACGTCTGCACCTCACTGTAGTCCAGAGGCTGGACCAGCCGCAGAGTCCCACGGGAAGAGTCCAGCTCGAAAACAGCGGGGTCTGATGAGGGACTTGGCAGGAAAATACTGTAAGTAACGCTCCCATTTGCCCCTTCATCAGGGTCCACAGCTGATAAGGTGAGCAGGATTGTACCCATTGACTCTGTTTCTAAGACTTCAGCCCGATACTCCGCCTCGGAGAACTTGGGGATGTTATCGTTGATGTCGGACACTTGGACCAGCAGGGAGGCTGTGGCCGACCGGGCTGGACGGCCCTGATCTTCAGCCACCACCAGCAGGTTGTACTCTGCCGTGGTCTCCCTATCAAGTGGCCCAGCCACACTCACCATCCCAGACACAGGATCAATAGAGAACCTCCCCTCTCCTCCTCTCAAAGAGAACCGGATCTCCTTGTTGAAGCCGCTGTCTTTGTCTGTGGCTGGAACGTCAGTAACATTGGATCCGACCCCTGCGTCCTCTGGGATGGATTTAGTGACCGAACCGGAGGCAAAAACAGGACTGTTATCGTTGACGTCGGTGACTTGAACCTCCACGACTGCGTTGTCGCTGCTGACCCCGTCAGAGATGGAGACCAACACAGAGTAGTTGCGCGGGGCCTCATCGTAGTCGAGCTTCACCTTGGTGGTGAACTCGCCACGGGAGGAGATGGAGAACTTGTCGGCTTCGGTCTCAACTCGGAGAGTCACAGGCATCTCAGAAGCTATTGCGAGGAAGTTAACCTGAATACATAAAGAGGAGGAGCAGCATGTAAAAATTGTCCTAGTTACTACTTACGTGGAAATTCGTGGAGCATCAGAAATCATCTGTTAATTATTGTCCCACATTTTAACAACAGTGAGAACCTAAATACAAATCGGGTTTGGATATTAGACGCTTACTGAGAACTTACCCTGAGAATCTCAACTCCTGGGTCCTGCTCTTCCTCTACACTGCCACGGTAGACTCCTTGTAAAAACTGAGGTTTGGAGTCACCGGGAGCACGAATGCTCACCAGAGCTGAGGCGGAGCGGGATATGACGCCCCCTACAGGAGAGGTGGAGAACAACATCTTAATGACGTGCAACATTGCGTTCAGGATGAGCAGCTGGGACCGTTGACATGCTTCTGCTTAATCATGATAATGTAGCTTTACATACGTCAGTCGAGGGCTGGTGTGTATACCAGCTGCACCGAGGCCTCAGGATGCTTCAAACAGACCAGCTCATACGACGTCTCGTCCAACCATGTCTAAAGTCAAAATGTTTATTTTGCTGCCATAGCTTCTTCATGGCTGCATCCTATCGCCCCCCCCGTTTCTCTCCCAAGACGTATTTGTCTTTGTAGTCTCAATATGATGACTCATTCAAATGTGCATAATGGCGTTGCACTCGGTCGATCATCACAAAGACTAGTTGTGTGAAGAAGGAGATTTATATATTTGCACACCTCCACCTCCACCAGATGCTGTTTGACGATACAACAACCACTTCCTTTGGAGCATGCTGAGGCCTTAAGAGTCCTCTTATACCAGGACCTTTATAACTATGGAAAAAATTGTAGGCGTGAATATTTGTTTCATCACTCCTTAAAGCACTTTCAATTGCTGAGGAGTGAAACTGTGCTCTACAAAGAAGTTGAACTTGAGCCTGAGTTTACCACGAAATTCTAAGTTAAGCCAGCCCTGGGCCCTCGATGATCCAGTGTTTAGGTTACTGAGGGCCAAGAAATGGAAATGTAAAAAGCTTAAATTAAGCGCGGTAGAGAGATGGAGTGAAAAAGGTGTCTTGAGATCACCAATCTGTATAAACAAGTTTATGATCACAAAGAATTTGATACGGCCAAAGGTGAAGTGCTTGACGTGACTCTACTGTCGTTGGGCGTTTAAGCCGACAGAGATATAGAACTTAATTGGAAAGATATTGATATTTACTGTAGGACTGGACACGCATGCCAAATAACATTAATCATCACAATCAGGATACGTGATTATTGCATTTCTGGAAAGATGTAGGTTGCGCCGGATACTCTGAGAATCTACCGTCTCTGGCTGTTATGTAGAGCGGGAACTCCAAAATCCTGTTTTCCACCAGGGGAATGGTTTTAGCCAGCGTGATCTCGCCAGTGTCTTCGTCGAGTGCGAAGTAGCCGTCGTTGTTCCCAAAGCCAACAGAGTATTTGATCTGCCCGTTTGCAGCAGCATCTGGATCTTCCGCCTGAACCTTTGGAGTAATATGGGTAAGTTAACATCTACAGACTACAGAAGGCTGTAAGGGACGAAGTATTTTTGCTAGACTACTCGGATTTGCTTTAATCACTCACCTGGACCAGCAACATTCCCACGCTCTGATTTGCAAACACCTTTCCCTCGTACTTGTTGCTGGTGAATGCAGGACTGTTGTCGTTCTCGTCCAGAAGAGTAACACGGACCTGTGCCTCTGCAACACTGTTGGGTGGATCGTTCTCCCTCGCTTCGATCTTTTAATTAAAAAGCAGAAAAGATAAAAGAATGGCATTTTAGTTGAACGTACAATATAAACAGGTCCAGATTACAACCCTGTCTGTTTCCCACAACTTTAAAAAAGTTGGTAGATCACTTTTAACCATCTAATTTGTCCACCAGTGGTCAAGACGCCTGCTTTCTCGTTGTAAGTTGCTCTGTATAAGAGCAGCAAGTAAACTGTAAATTGATAGATTGGCAAACAGGATCAAAATACTGTGTATTTAATGGACAAGTCTGGTGATGTGTAGTATTATTTGTCTTCCCATCAAAAGACCAACAACCAACAAGTATTGTGTGTGTTTCACAGCCAGATATATCTTCACTGATGTCCAAAAGCTCTGCAGTTGGTCTTAATATATGACAGGTGTAATACAATGCATTATAAACTTCATACTGTGTCCTTATTCACTGTTTGTATTGCGATTTATTATCAGTTTAAGAGTCCTAATCTTTGGAAATGTCCCTTTTTAAACAAAGTTTTAACCTCAAAATTAACCATAAACTTAAAAAAGGACTCGGGTGATATTTGATGTTTCTCTTCTTGTCAGTAAATCTCATGTTCAGACTCAAACCTGCAGTGACTGTATCTGCTAACAGCCTGATGCAGCTTCTTCCTCTGAGCCATAAAGCTGTTAACTGTCCGTGAGTCAACTCACTAGAGCACCAAATGTGGATTCATCCGCCGCTGAAAATAGATCCCAATAAAAGCACTATTTCCAGATGTTTGTGTTTGCTGAGAAATGTGAAAAAGATGAAACCATATATTTGTGACCTGTTTATGTCTTCAGCAGGATCCACAAAGCTTCGCCCTCTAGTTCACCTGAAATGTGATGCTTTCGGTCGCCTCTCGGTCCAGAACGGTGGAGTTCTTCACCCTGACGGTCCCATCAGGGCCGACGGAGAAAGGAGCAGATTCTGGAAGGATCCGCAAAGTTCCCACAAATCCCCCCTGGGAAAGACGACCACGCAAGAGATTACTTCATAATTACTTACTTCATTACCGAGTGTGGTTTTGAAGTCAAATCTACCTGGTCCAGGTCGGTGACGACGGCTTGGAACACAACAGCATCAACGGGAGAATTTTCCAGAAGTGTTGGTGAGTATTCGGGCTGGTCAAACTCTGGGGGATTATCATTCACGTCCTCAACGGTGACAGAAACCACAGCGTCGGCCGTCTTCCCGCTGTCGTCCGTCTGGGCCGCCTGCAGGGAGGAAATATTACAGACAACCGCTGATTAAAGAGTATTTGACCTGCGTTTTACTCGTCCTGGTAAAATCCAGATGAGGGTCATTTGTCGATGTGCTGTGTGACTGCAATCAATAAGTGTGTCAGCCCAGGGGGGGCTGTTACATCAGCATTTATAATAATAATAACTTTATGGATATAGCACAGAGTTTACAAAGTGCTCTAACAGACAAAGCAAAAACAGGAGACTCCGAAAACAATAGAACAGAAAGCAGGAAAAGGGAAATAAAATAAAGCAAAATGAAAGCAAGGTAAATAAGATTACTAAATACAAATAAAAAGAATTAAAACTAATATAAAGACGACATCATGTGAAAGTGAGTCTATAAAAATGGGCTTTAAGAAGCATTTATAACAATTCTGTTAATTTGGATGATATTTTTTGCACTCAGGTGATGACTGTTAGTACGCGGTTACACGGTGTAACTCTGACCAATAGTCAACTTATCCTTATAGCTCGCTGCGGTTCATATGTTCCCAACGACTCATGTAGCTACTGAGCCTCTGGCGCACAAAGAAACGAGGCTGGACTCTGTGAAAACGGCCGGCCTCTGATGCACGTTTTTTTTTGCTGGTTGACGCGCGTCGGTGCACTTGAACACACCACTTGTTGCGTCTCCCAGCGTCGCTGCAAGATGTGATCGCGGTCGCCCGATTACTACGTCTGTCTGTGTGGTTTGCGCCGCAGGTTTAATGACTGTGGTTAGACCCTCGGAGGTTAACGCCCGTCGGTACCTTGATGCTGACAGAGATCACGTTGCTGTTCATCTCCTCTCTGTCCATCGCAGTCAGCACAGACACGACTCCGCTGTTGGCGTCGATGTGGAAGTTGCTCCGATATTCGTCTGGAGACACTAAACAAACAAGTGTCCCCCCCCCAGATGTTTTAGTGCCTCGTCTCAATAGGTCTGAGCTGAATACAAAGCCTTCATGTCCTTTTCCGTCATTTACCTGCACTGATGGTGTAAGTCAAAGTCACGTTGATGCCAGTGTCTCCGTCCTGAGCCTTTATCTCCTCTGGCTCAACGATCCGGAAAGATCCAACCTGAAATATATATGATACACAAGTTCAAAAGCAACACTTCTACCCAAAATCCCTCAGTCAAAATTAAACGCAACACCACGGTATAGATAAAAATGGACTCCCATAACCTTTGACTGACTGCAGTGTTGAGACTCACCTGGTTCTCTGGAATAAAGGCCCGGTACAAGTTGTGGCTGAAATACGGATTCAGGTTATCAAAGTCCTCCACGTTGATCAAGACGTCGGCCGTGTCGTTCAACCCCCCGTTATCCTGTGGTGAACAACGCACATCAGTCAGGTGTTCGTGGGGTGGCGGCTCTGAACGGCTGGCTCTGAGCAGACGCCTACCTGGGCCGTCACAAGGAAGTTGTACTTCTGGACTGCGTTGTAGTTCAAACGTCTCTTCAAAATAAAAGCCCCCGAGTTGGTCAGCGTGAAGTCCTCTGAGGCTGGAGCCTTTATGGAGGGAACGTTACCGTCACATGCAGAACATCCGTTACTCATCGACACTTGGGGAAGATCCAGAGTGGTAACAGTGGCTCTCTTTAGTTTACTTTTCCAGGCCAGTTATGTTGATAAGATTTCCGTTTTTCATCACATTATTTCCCTGCGTGTGTATAATTAATAAAAGTTCATCTTTTTTTTGTGTCTTGTTGCACGAGTCCTTTAGTCTATGTAAACACCGTGACAAACTGACTTAAAAATAGCTGAATTCAATTTAAAAGGCTGAAGTTATCTTCAGTAAAATCAGAATCATGCACTCCGAATGTGCACTTTCAAACATGATTAATGAGCAGGTCGACGCATTCGTCACTCTTTAGTGTCTGCAAGTATAAGACTTGCAGTGTTTCAGTATTATGTATTTGTAGTATCTTTCTTTCAAATGCTGCCGTGTCGTTTGTTGTTTTGTACATCTGCTTCCTTAAACTGTGTCCTGAGCTGTGCAGCAGCAGCAGCAGCAGCCAGCAACGTCTAGTTTCTCCAAGGAAACCAGAGCCTGACTGGCTTGTACTAGAAAATATCTTAATATATTGTCATCAACAGGGTTGGACATTACCCACGACCCCAAGGCCAGTGGCCACTAAAAGTTACTTTGTGGCCACCAAAACCTCCATGTGGCCACCAGGGTTCAACGTTACAGTTCCTCAAACATCCTGATTCCTTAGGAAGTAAAATAAAGACTGAACTAAGCGACTGAGAGAGAATATATGGACCATATGTTTACAAAGAACTTTAGCTTTCAATGTAAATACATTTTTATAGAAATATATTTTTCTCTGTATCTGCTGTCAGTAACTGCTGTCGGCTTTGGTTGTAAATGGAAACATTCATTGTCTCATTACAATTGAATATGTCACTCTGTTGTTTACTGCCGTGCTGTCTCCATCCACAGCCGTCACTCGAAGAACTTCGCTGTCCACTTGTATCGTCTGGAAGAAGAAAAGGCCGAATGACGTATCGTATCGTATTGTATCGTATGTCAATAGAACTGTATCATGCAGTTGGGCTTCAGTGCCTTTCCAATAGAGTTCAGTGACTCACCTCGGAGACAGAAGTACTGTAGAACTTCTGTGTGAATTCGGGGCTGTGATCGTTAAGATCGTTGATTTTCAGTGTCCGAGTGTTGTTGTACTGCAAAAGGTGGCGACGTCACTTGAAATATTCTGTTTGGTGACGTCAGTGAATGCTGCAACTCTGACATGTTACCCACCTTAATTAAGCCGTCACACATCACAGAGTAATACAAGGTGCTGTCGGTCTGCAAGACATGAACACAGAGGAGGCGACTTACAGGACACAAGATGGGGCCAATATAATCAAAGTGAATTGAATGGAGAAATTCTGCAAAGGCAGCAACATTGGAAGATACCCACTAACACATCTTGGCGTCGGCTCAACGTAAGAATGCATTGTTGTGCAGAAAGGAGACTCTTTAGCTCTTAGCTCTTTAGCGTGGACAGGAGGAATGAATGCGGCGACCAAAAACCCTGTCAGTGTTCCCACCTGGGCCTGCGAGTATTGTTTTAAGACGGACATAAAAATAATCCCAACCTATCCTTCGTTTAGGTTGGGATTAAAATCCTAATAAAAGTAACTCTAATCCTAACACAACAAATACCTAAATATAACCGTCATCGGCGAAGGTTGACTCACAGCGGACAGTGTGTCTGCGTCGAGCGGCTTCTTGGTGCGAACAGTCGCGCTGGTTTCTCCAGGCGTGAAGCTCAGCTCCAGATACTCCAGGTGGGTGGGGAAGACGTGGGGCACGAGCTTCACGCCGCTCCCCGCCGCGATCCCACTCACCAGCTCCACGTCGCCTGCAGCGTCACAGCAGCACAGCGTCACATAAACACCGCACGGTTTCCTCACTGCTCATGAACCTTGATGCATCTCAGTGATAGAAGAAATAAATACTGCATATTGAAAATAAATAAATAAATGGCAAATAAGAAAACGCATTCAGGAGTAGCTTAATAATTAAGCATTCACCTCATAAATCACGACACTTTGCTCTCCCCTACTTGATGCCACATCGACCAACTTCTTAATAATATTAAAAGATATTAGTAATATCTTTTAATATTAATGTCAATTGTAATATTTTGCAAATCTGGCCTTGGTATTATTTTCGAGAACCAGATCTTGTATTTGTCAGCCTTCCTGTCCCAAATCCTACAACTGGTGGGGGGGTCATCAAAGCTCTTAGGCTTGCTCCAGAAATCCACTTCAACTTTACCACGTGGCTTTATGAGAAAACGTGAAGCCGATACAAATGACGTGAATTTACCAGATTCATGTCAACAGACTAAACCTGGAATCACTTTTTCAAGTTAAACACATTTAATCAGGAGAGATTTGCCCTCGACGAGATTTTTGTTGCAAAACGCTGCTGGATGAGGTGACTTTAAATTAACCGAACGTACCTGTATACCCTTCATCCACTGCACCCACGTTCTGACTGCCACCACCAGCGCAATTTATGTCTGAAGTGCCTTGAGGAGCAGAAACACATACAAGTTAATAGAGAATAGACAGACTACAGGAGGTTCACCTACATCACATAAAACATATAAAACTGTATATACAGTATATAAACACAGTTTAACTGATATGTAGGAACACAGAACCTTGGGCTTTGTGTGCCCAATAAAACCAATAAACTAAATGATCTCAAATCTAATTCCTGTCGTGGTCAGTATAAAATAATACGGTGGTTGTGCATCGGTGCACTATAGTGAACTGTTTAATACATTATATTGTCTGAAACGCACTGAACCGTGTGATTACGAACTATAAATGTACCACCTGTGTAGCTTTGTCTGATTTTGTTTTTAACGTACGTACAGAACCTGACGTTGGACTTTGAAGCACATAAATCTGAGTGTGGTGTCATCGGACTGATACGGCGGCACAACGTGCCGAGTCAAACCTCCGAGTATCTGTTCTTTGCTTGGGTGGGTGTAGGGCTAATAGATTTATGATGCCACACTGCAGGGCCTTATGACGGTGATACAAGCCTCTATATGAATCGTATTTCATTAAGTGCACTGATAATTGTTGCTGTAGTTCCTTTAGATTTTTGGAAAAACACATTTGGATACAGAAAACAATGGCGCAATCAGCGGTACGATATAACTAAGAATCGTTCTCACGTCGCCTTTTTAAATCAAACGTGTGCCACATCATTTCCAACCTGTAGGAAATCCTTCCACTCACCTATTGGACCTCCTGCAACGACACACACACACGCGGAGAGGATGAGGAGGAGACGAGTCCGAATTAAACCGCCGGAGTCCATATCGGATCGGTTGTTTTCCCAAAACCTGCAAACCGACACTGAGCGGATCACCTGGACCACAGGTGTTAAGAAGCGTCGCCTCGCCCTCCCCTTCCCAGCGATTCCGTTTTATGGCTGGTTGTAAAGCGTTACAGGTTTCAGTGGTGGTGGACTTTGCCAAAGAGCAGGACCAAGTTTCCTTTCCCCTGAAACGGTGTGAACGAATCGTGTTGTAATTCGCAGGAGGGGTTCGGGCTAAATGATGCCATCGATGAAAGCTAGGCATCCAAGTGCAGGAGGGGAATTTGACCCTGTTTGTCCTTTTCATGTTTTTTATTATCTAATATCATCTAATACTACACATTTATTCATGTTAATCACCTACTCATCATTTGTTTTTTATACTTATTAATATTTAGTGGTTAAATACTTGTGTACTTACTTTGTTAATTAGCTAGTTCCAGTTTTACTCATGTCTCTAATCTGGAAACTTCACCCAGTTTGTGTGAGCATGTTGAGCAACGTGACTCTCGAATAGGTCAAAAAGGTCACCCACATGGTGAAATACAGCTCCAGCTCCTTATATGGAAACGTTTCTGCTCGGCAGACTGTAACTTGAGGATTCTGTTCTGGGTTCCTGTAGGTCCACAATGGCCAGTGGAAATAAGGTTATTTGTCTCCAGAATACTATAAAAGATCTGGTATCCTTCCTCTCTTGAGCCTCCAGCTCACATGTATTCTGGACTACCTCACCAACCGACTGCAGTATGTGTTGATACCGGACTGTGAAGCCGACAGGGTTATGTGCAGCTCGGGGTTCCACAGGGAACAGTCCTGGCTCCCTTCCTCTTCACAGATCTCCACCATGAGAGTGTTTACACCTCCTGCATCAGCGAACATCCAGGGAATGGACTTCGAGAGGGTGGAATCTTACAAGTGCCTGGGTGTTCACCTGAGCAATAAACTGGACTGGACAGAGGACACTAATGCAGTGTACAAAAAGGACAGATTAGACTATCTCTACAGTAGACTATCTCCTAAGGAGACTCTGGGCTCTTGGATTGCTGAGACTGCTCCCAGAATCCCACACATCCAGGACTGATAACTGAAAAACTCACACAATATGCAATACCAATGTTCATGTGTGCAATAATGTAAATCCAATACTTTTTGTATATAATATACATATTTGTTTTATTTTCAATTTTTTTTTTGCGTGCTGAGGGACTAATAAAGGATTATCTTATCTTTACACTTCCCGGACTGGGAATCTTCAGGAATGATGTCTTCCTCTGTGTTGACCCCGACAGTGAGCTTTGGGCGAGCCTCGTTCTCGTACCTTGAGATCTTTTCCTCCAGCTTCTGCAGCTTCAGGAAAAGCATGTTCTCCCTCTCAGAGGCCTTCAGCTTCTGCTGGATGCAGGAATCCTGTTGCTGTTTAACCTTAATGTTGAGCGCCTGGATCTTTTTTAACTGTTCGTCCTTAATGGCCTCCTTGTGAGCTTTTTCTGCCTTTAACTTATCAAACGCATCATTGAATCTCAAGGTTTTTCCTTCGTAGCACAGTTTGAGGTCTTCTATCTGTTGAAGGTAGGCTTTCTTCTCCTTCTCCCAGGCTTGAAGTTTACTATCCTCATCTCGCTCTTTTTGGAATCTCTCTAGCAGCTCATCTATTTCTCGGCTGTGGACCGTTTCCCTCTCAGAGGCCTTCAGCTGCTGCTGGATACGCAAATCCATTTCATTTTGGAGCTTCATGTTGAGCTCCTGGATTATAATTAGCATGGCTTCTTTTTCCCTCTTCTCTGCCATGTACCTTTCAGCCATGCGCTCAAATCTCATTTTAAGCTGCTTCACCTCATTGCTCAAGACTTCACTATCAGCCTTGTCCTTTTGTTCTTTCAAGGTCAAGTTCTTCTCTTTGCAGCTCATTTTAAGTGGATTTCTGTCACACTTTCCTGCCATCTTGGTAAGCTTGAGATCTTTAAGTAATTGTACTCGTCTTCCAGAGTGCTGGCGTCAATTCGGCTGTTGTATTTCCAAATGTCTTCCGATCACAGATGATTCAGAGATCCTTTGATTCCTATCATGACGTCATGGCCTGAGAATGCCTTTGATCTGAGAATCAAAGTACTCATTATGCAGAAACATCTGGAACATCCAGGTGCTCTTTTGCAAACTTCAAACGTGCAGCGATGTTTTTTGCGTACAGCAGTGGCTTCCTCCGTCACGTCCTCCCACGAACTCTTACGTATCGTAGCTTCGTCAACAGAGATGTTAGCATGTGCCAGAGCTTTCCGTTGGTCTTTAGCTGACACTCTAGGATGCTTCCTCAGCTCATTGAACATTCTGCGCTGGGCTCTTGCAGTCATCTTTACAGGACGGCCTCTCCTAGGGAGAGCAGCGACAGTGCTGAACCATTTCTATTTATAGACCGTTTGTCTTCCCGTGGACTGATGAACATCAAGGCTTTTAGAGATACTTTTGTAACCCTTTCCAGCTTTATGCAAGTCAACAATCTCTCAGGTCTTCTGAGCGCTCCTTTGTGCGGGGCATGGGTCACATCAGGCAATGCCTCTTGAGAATAGCAAAACACAGTGGACTTTTATTTTAAATCCTTACTCGTGTCACAACAGATCGCAGAGCAACTTTTTATTCTGCCTAAACATCTGTTGTGGCAAACAGCTTGTGAGTCCGTCCCCGCAGACAGTTCCTCTCAGTTCCAGCTCTCCTTTCTTTGGCCATCTGCTTCTGCTCGTCTTCTCTTCACCATGGAATCACTTGTCGCAGAGACCTCGGCTTCATTTCAGTGGAACAGATCAGAAGTCAGAAGGCACAAAGTAAGACGATTCTCAAAAGATAATGAACTTGAGTACGTGAAATGTCATGTACTCAAGTTGTGCAAGAACAATGTCACGTGGAGAAACATTGAATTGTAATTTCATGCTAAGTCTTAAATATCATGTTAAACACAAATGTCAACCTCATGGTGGCGCTATAGGAAACATGAGGAGATAATCAAAGTCAGTGGGATTCAGCGTCCTGGAAGCAGGAACGTCTGTACAAAGTTTTGTACCAATCCATCCAATAATTGTTGAGATATTTCAGAACGCCAAAATGAGCGATATGTCATCAAATATGACGATTACATTTGCAGACAGACAGGAAGTTCAGCAGGTGAAGGAAAAGCTGAGATAAATAACAAAATATGTTTTACTGTTTGCCTACATGATCCAAACTGTGCAACACGTAATAGAACTGTTGTGCAAAGCTTCCCAAATGATTGACACACACACAGACTGCTGGGATGCTGAGCGGAGCTTTAATCAGAAACAGATCAGAGGATTTGGTGATGCTTTACAGAGGTACAGAGTACACTCACATGAGTACTGCAAATACTCAGCTTCATTTACAAAACAGGAAAGTACACTTTCCTCGTCTTTGCACAGTTGGTTTGTGACAGTGTCGACCTTTCAGGGACAAAGTCCAAAAAGGAGGATGGTATGTTAACCTGGTTTGTAGTCAGCAGTGAGACATGAGCGCACTGTACAAATATATTTGCTCAAATGAACGGTGTTAACTAACGTCCAGGTAGCAACTGAAAGCACAAGTCGTCACTACGTCACCCAGCTGCCAGCGAGGACATGCAGGTGGAGTTAGCTGTGCCCCTCTCTGGTGAGACCGGGGAACTGACGTGGACGTTACTCAGTGAAACCAAACGCTTTAGATACAATCTCATAGTATGAAAGGAAGAAAAGTGCAGTTTAAGCTTAAGGGTTTTTAAGATGCCAGTCACAGTGGCTTCATGGGACGGCTGTGCATTCAAGCTCAGGTTGTAACAGATCTACAGGGACGTGCACTGCTGCTGT